>JAKJMR010000097.1:841522-855482 GCA_024449315.1 Daboia siamensis | reverse complement strand
GGCTATGAGGCCCAAGGAGAAACCTGAACCAAGGATATATCCATATTGGAAGAAGTATAAAAAGCTATATCATATCAAGTAGTGCGATTCGCACTGGTTCGCACTGGTTTGGCAAAACCGGTAGGTAATAGTTTGTTGACTTCGGCAAACTGGCTGAAAACCTAGCCCTTTTTTGCAAGGCCCAGAACAGACCACCAGAAGTGCCTGGACACCACTTCTGGAAATCCGTTCTGAGCCACAGAAGCCTGGGGGAAGCCTCCCAGGCCCAGAACGGCCTACCAGAAATCTGTGGACGCCACTTCCAGAAGTCTGTTCTAAGCCTTGGAGGGCCCTAAATGGCCCACCGGAAGTGCGTGGATGCCATTTCTGGAAGTCCATTCTGGGCCTCAGTGGCCTCCCCCAGGATGGACTTCTGGAAGCGGCATCCATGCAGAGAACCGGTTGTTCAGGTATTTCAATCTCAGCACTGATCATATCTATCAGTAGCAACAAGCAAGGGCATCCTAATACCTCTTTAGGACATTCAGAATCACTAGTGTCTTTGTTTTAAAAGAAAACACCTTCCATTAAAAAGAAACAACTGGAAGCCACAAGGAAAGAAACGGGTGAATTTTACCTGATGAAAAACAGTTACTCTCCAAGTTGTAGTTCAATATTAGGCTAGTTGTAAATTATATCCAAGTAAATTAGGGTTAGATCTCTATGAATTCAGAGATCAAAATGGACATTGCCAAGAATTTGTATGTCATTGGTATGGTAAGGAGGGTGCTCACTTTTCAAGCCTTCCTTAACTCCATTTCCTGACAAAATACATGGGAAAGTCCCATTGCGGGAGAAACCTACTAAGGGTTAGAATTAGGTTTCCATGAATTCAGAGATCAAAACTAACATTGTCAAGGGATTCATATGGCATTGGCATGCTTAAGAGGACCACCATATCCCATTCCATTACCGCTCCTACAGGAGCCTGACAGGTAATTTCTAGATATTATGCCTTGTCTTTTTTAAAAAAAGTTCCTGCTGGGTTTCAAACAGAAACATTCTTCATGATAACACCTGTGTTATAATCACTCTGATAGTGAGAAAAAAAAATTTCCTTCAGCAGTCTGAGAGAAAGCTTTCTTGCATTTTGCAAGAAAGAAAATATTTAGTTGTACTCCCTATATGTGTTCATGTTGATACTTCAGCTTTGTTGACACTTCTGCTTAGTTGAGGGTAAAGCTCATAACTACTGCCAGGAGTTCAATCCTGACTAGTTCAAGGTTCACTTCGTCTTGCGGGGGCAATATGTAAACTGCTTAGAGCAGGGGCGTCAAACTGCTGGCCTGCGGGCCGGATGCGTCACAGGGAAGCCGCACCCACCCCATTGCCGGCAATGGCAAACTGTCCTGTTATAATAATAATAATAATTTTATTTGTATACCGCCCTACTCCCGAAGGACTCAGGGCGGTGAACAGGGAAAACATATAAAAAATACAAAAATACAAAAGTTAAAAAGTATTAAACATTAATGCCCAAGCTAAGAACAATAAATACATATATTAAGAACAATAAAAACCCAACCCATCCCCCATCAGGCCAAGCCGGCTTGTTCAAATAAATGCGTCTTCAGATCGCGTCGGAAAGAGCGAAGGTCGGGTGCCGTCCGGAGCTCAACCGGCAACCGATTCCATATGTCCGGAGCGCCCACAGAGAAGGACCTCCCCCTTGGGGGCCACCAAACGACATTCTCTGATCGGTGGCACCCTGAGGAGGCCCTCTCTGTGGGAACGCACAGGGCGGAGGGAAGTTGATGCCGGCAGCAGGTGTTCCTAAGGTACTCCAGACCCATGGCATGTAGGGCCTTAAATATCATTACCAATACCTTGAATTTCACCCGGAAGACAAATGTTGCGCGACATCACATGATGTTGCGAGTTTGCCATGTCTGGCTTAGAGAGTGCTGTAAAGCACTATGAAGCGGTAAATAAGTCTAAGTGCTATTCCTATTGCTATGTTGTTACTCCATGTAGGACTCCCTTCTTGCATAGAAGTACAAGATAGGAAACCCTACCTGGTCCTTTTCAGAAATGCTAAGACCATCTTCATGTAAAATGTATATATTTATATCAACATTATTTTTTTAACTCCTGTAAAATGTCAATATAAAAATGTGGAGCACAAGCAGTTCCGGTTTTGAACTCAATCATTCATTCTCTAAAGATGGTTGATACAGCAAAGTGACAGAGATGGAATAGAATACATGGAGCAGTTGTTCCAGTGTAAAGTGTAAAATACACGATCTTTATAAAAAATAAAAAATTGATATATAATTTAAAATAACAACCAATATGACATATTTCACTTCTCCGGGCCACCAATCTCAAAATGGCAGACTTAGAGAATATGAATCATGAAAACCAAATTCATTGCAAAACAGCAGAGCTAAAATTTAGTAGAAGATTTAACAATATCTTTTAGATTAAACAAAGACCATGTTTTCATGTAAATTAACTCTGGGTAACACCTAATCTTTTCTCCAGCAGCTCTTGAGTAATTCTCACTTTTTCTCACCTCATTTTTTACCACTTTCAGGTATCAATAACCTGATTCTACAAGTTCCTTAATCCTTGCTGTGCTTCTCCTGATGTGACAAGAAGGCTGTCTTTTCCATGTAGCTATTCTACAAACAAAAATCTTAATCTGCCTCACTCATTCTTGTAGCCTCTGATTATTACAAAGCTTAGTCCTGCCCACTCTTTCCAAGAATATCCTTCTCTGGCTCCTAGCCTACAATAGCTGGCTCCCTGCTGCTTTGACTGAAGGAATGATTGGCACACCAGCTAGCTGTGATAAATTGTGGTGGCACTTCTCTAGGATTTTCTTAATATGAACTCCCTCTCATCTTACGTTTCCTAATTGAAAGAGGCACAGCAAGGATCATAGAACTTCTGGGAGGGAAGAGAAACAGCTGAATGACTGGGCTGGGGTCTGTAGGGTTCTGCTGCCATACATTTCTGGTTGACAAACTTATTTACTCTTGAAAAGTAAAGAGAGAGGAAGAGGGATTGGTGTGCACCTTCATAGTGGCATCAAGACTATTTTTCATCAGCTTAGAATCAATACTATGATAAGTTGAAACCAAGGTGAGCAACAATTATATTATAAAACTTTGGCATGGTCACACACTCGTTAAAAAACTTTGGAGTGGTCACATGCTCTGTTATGTACTGGGTTCGTTGCTTAATGACGAAGACGAGGCAAGTGAGTTCAGTAAGATCATTGTTTATTGCTTGCAGGATTTGAACTAAGAAACAGGGCTGTGAATGCAGCAATTTATATCTTGGCCTTTAGGCGGCAGCAAATACGTTTAAAGCAACCTATTGCCCCCTCAGAGGCAACCAATAGCGGTGCTGGAGATGGGTTGTCTGAGGAGCTGGGAGGCGTTAGCCAGCTTCCCTGCTCAAGCAACCTCCCAGCAATTACCCATGTGGTGTTCCCTTAACAAAACAAGCCCAATACATTACACCCCTCCCCCCTAGAATGTACAAACATTATAGCAACAAAAGAAAAGTAATTACAGTGATACAAGTTTACAAAGGTATAACAATAGTGTGAGTTAACACGTTTCCATCCTAGCTAATACAGATGATTCCTAGCTAGCAGCACAATAAAGGTACACACAACATTATAGCTTCTTTATTTCAGGACAAAATCTTGTAGATAAGCAGGAGGTTTGCAAGCCCTTGTGGAACGCCTGGGCAACCCAGGCATTTCCTGGCCCACCAGCTTGCCACCAGGCTAGGTAGATCAGTGTCTCTCAGTTCAAATGATTCCAGTTGGCTCGGCATTCTCTGGCTGGCCCTTCCAGGTTGGCCCACCCCAGAGTCAGTTTGTTCCGCAGAGTTAGCACAGCGGCTGTAGTATTCAGGTTGGCTTTCTCTGTCAGGGGACCCAGGTTGCACCTTCGGGCTTTTCTCCCTATGGCCATCTCCCCGTTGCTCTGGCTGCTTGGGCACTCAGAGACTATGAAATGGACAGGCCTGGTTGCCGGTTTGCAGTCCGTGGCAAGGACCTGTGATGAAGTCCTTGCTTTGTGGCCGTTCTGGAAAATGCTTCCTAAGCTGATTGATGTGGCAATGGACAACTCGCCCGCCCTCTAGGCCCACTTCGTATAAGAGAGGGCCTGACATTTTAGTGATTTTCCCTGGCACCCACAAGTTCCCATGCCCATAGTTCCTGGCCCACACCCCTTTGCCCACTTGTAGCCCCCTTGGGGGTTTTGGGCAAGAGGCCTCTGCTGCCACCCAGTCTGGGTGCAACCTGTCCAGCTTTGTGATTAGTCGCGTCCCCCAGCGTAGCTCCACTGGGCTTTTCCCTGTAGCCATGCATGGCGTGGAATGTTGGCAAAGCAAAAAGTCGGCCAGTCTGTGGTGCCCATCCCCAGTCACTATACGCCTCAAAGACTCTTTTGTTGTGCGAACCATATGTTTGGCTGGACCATTAGTAGATGGGTGAAACAGAGCCGATGTCGCATACCTAATGAGGTTTGCTCTCAGGAATGCCTGAAATTCTGCCACAGTAAATTGGGCCCTATTATCGGATACTATGACGTCCGGCAGCCCATGCATTGCAAAGAGTTTCCTAAGCACCTGGATGATCCTAGCAGTAGTCATGTTTGCGATTGGTATAACTTGTAGCCATTTAGAGTGGCTGTCGACCATTATTAGAAAGAGCTGTTCCTGAAAGGGCCCAGCAAAGTCTATGTGAATCCTAGACCAGGGAGTGTGAGTCTCCTACCACCTGTGAACTGGACCGTGCAGCATTTCAGGCCTTGATTGCTGGCATGTATAGCATCCATGCACCTGGGCCTCAATGGCTTTATCTAAACCTGGCCACCATAAATAACTTCTAGCCAAAGCTTTCATAAGAACAATATCCGGATGGCCTTCATGCAGTGATTGCAAAACCCTGTCTCTTAGTGAGGTAGGAACTATGACCTTGTTCACCCACAGAATACAAACCTTGTGAGCTGAGAGCTCATGTCTCCTTGTAAAATAGCTCTGAAACTCAGGGCCTGGGCTTTTATCCAACCACCCTGTGTGTACCCAAGATAGCACTCTACTTAGTGTCTTGTCTGCTGCCATTTCTGCAGCTATGTCCCCCGCATGGAGGGGAAACTCTGGCAAGTCCTGAATGGAAAAAATGCAGGCTGCTGGGGCTGGATCTGGTTCAATTTGAGGCAGTGGAAGCCTGCTCAGGTCATTTGCATGACCCATATCCTTGCCGGGTTTGTGAATTAGTTTAAACGTATAATCCGATAAAAAATGGACCATCTAAACATTCTAGGGTTTGTGGTTTCTGTCTGTCTGTAGTGAATAACCCCAATAGCGGTTTATGGTCTGTGAAGACCATGAAGTCCCTGCTATATAAGTAGCCGTGGAATTTTTTAACTCCCGCTATTATGTCTAATGCCTCTTTGTCAATTTGAGCATAATTACGCTTAGTGGAGGACAGTGTCCTTGAATAAAAAGCAATTGGAACTTGAGTTCCATCTTTCTCTAAGTGACTTAAGACTGCACCCAGCCCATATGGAGACGCATCACATGCTAAGCAAACTGGCCTGGACTCTTTGAAATGAGTGATAGTGGAACTGACCGACAGAAGTGCCTTCAATTCCTGGAAAGTCTTTTCATGGACACTAGTCCACTTCCATATAGCCTTTTTATCCAAGAGCCTTTGTAGTGGCTCCACCACTGTGGCCTTGTTAGGAAGGAACTCATGGTAAAAATTTAGGAGGCCCAGGAATGCCTGCAGCTCTCTTTTTGTTTTAGGGCTAGGTGCCATCTGAATGGCTTTTACTTTAGACTCAGCAGGGTGGATGCCATCAGCATCAATGTGAAACCCTAAGTATTCAGTTGAAGAGACTCCAATACTTTACTTATTCTTTTTAAGCTTGAGGCCTGCTTCTCGCAGCCTTTGCAGGATGGCTCTGAGCCTCCTTGCTAGCACCTCAGTGGATTCACTGGCGATGAGCACGTCATCAAAAAAGGGGAAAACACCCGGAATGCCCTTGAGTGTACATTCCATAATGCTCTGAAAAATGCCCGGGGCTACATTGACCTCAAATTGCAGACGCTTTACTTTAAACGCCCCCCCTGTGGGTTACAATTATTTGTGCCACAGCCATCACCTCATCAACAGGAAGTTGCTGATAGGCCTGAGCCAAATCTAATTTTGCAAAAATGGTGCCACCCTGCAAGGATGCCAGGATGTGGCTTACTACTGGTACTGGATATGCGTGCTGTTTGAGTGCACGGTTAATTGTGCATTTATAATCTGCACAGATTCTGACCTCCCCATTGGCTTTTAGTGGCATTAAAATTGGGGTCTCCCACTCACCCCCATCTACTGGCTGCAATATGCCCTGTTCAACAAGTTTATCTAGTTCAGTGTCTATTTTGTGTTTGAGAGCAAATGGAGCCCTACGAGGTTTAATCCTGACTGGCACTACATTCAGATCTAATTTGAATGCTATTGGTAGGCCCGTGTATGTTCCCAGAGCTTAATCAAACACATCTGTGAATTTCTCACATACTGTTGCTAGACTCGCAACTTGTGTCCGGTTGATTCCGGTTACTTGGATGCCTAGTGCATCAAACCAATTGACCCCAATCAGGCTCATTTGCTGGCCCCCTACTACGACAACATCCATGTGCCCTGCAAACCCCTTAAATTTAATGGCTAGTGTGGGCTCACCCTTGACTGCAACTCTGACATTCTGGAACTCAGTTAGTACAATGTCAGAAGGCCTCAGCTTGGCCCATCTCTTGCTGCGACTACAAACGAAATTAAATGTTTCAAGGGAAATAATAGAAACGGCAGAGCCTGTGTCCAGCTCCATCTTGCAGGGGATCCCTTGCAGCTCCACCTGAAGTCTATACTTGAGCTTAATCAGACGGTGAGCCCCAGTATGGCAAATGCTTCTGTGGCTGGAGCAAAACCCCATGCTGTACTGTCCTGGAGTCCCAGTACCTCTCCTAGTCCGATTTTCTGACTGGCAATTCGATGGCCGGTCCCTCTGGCGACCTCTGCAGACGGATGCAATGTGGCCTGTCTTCCCGCAGGCCTGGCACATGGCTGTCCAGAACCTACAGTCCAAGTGTTGGTGGTGGCCACCACAACCTGGACATCTAAGTGTCTGTTTCTTACAAACACCATTCCCTGGCTCTGGAGTGCTCACACTGAGAAGATGGAAGTATAACTCTCTGCTATTATTGTTTTTTGCAAATGATACTTGGAGGCATGCTTCATATAAACACAGAAATAACAATGAGTCTTGAAGACTGAAGATCTTGATAGGGCTTTTTAAAACTATTGAGGTAGATGATCATTGCCGTACCTTCAAGTCTGGCATCTGGGTAAGGCTACTTTCATAGTAGGGTTAAATTTTCTGGCTATTTTTCTTTGAGTTTTCAAACTTTAGTATAATATGTATTGATTCAGCTAGAGGAAATCATTTTGTTCTGCAGAATATTGATTTTGACTTCTTGATCACTATTTCAGGATTCTCTTCAGCAAAAAACAGTTAATTACCAGCAACCTTTTCCAGCTACAAGATGTTCTGATGTACTCTCTCCTTTATGTATATATTTGATAAGAGGAACTGATATTCTACCAAGTAATTATCATTAGGTTCTGCTGCAGTCTCCTCCAACTTGTAATTTTCTACTTCCCCAGATAGTCATTTTGTCCACTAGTAGTTGCAAAAAGAACTCTGGGTATACGTTACACATTTGATGAGTCATTTTGAACAACTTTCTGAATGGGCTGCATCAGTGCAAACAATGCTCTTTGCATGGTTAAGGAAAGAGAAAGCTCCCCTTATCCAACAGGTTTGATTGCATATTGCCCATACATAGCTCAACGTTTTTTTCCTGGAATCCCTGAATGAAAAAGTCAGATTGAGTAGTCATTTGCCACAATGTCCAACCCTTCCCTTCCTTAGTTGCTGAATCAGAAGAGGGTTGACTGCCAATGCTTTTGGGATTAGAAGACATTAATCACAAATAAAGCATGAGCACCCTGAATTTCAAAGGTCCCTATGTTCTTGTCTATGTATCATTTATTTAATTTACTTTGTGAAAAATCATTTTTTCACTTGCAAATTGTTTATAATCTTTAGCTTTATTCTGAATCAAAGGCTATGCTTCCACTGCCCTTCCCCATAATTTTCCTCACCAGTGCTTCATTTCTTTATGCCCAGATGGATCTCATCCACACATGAAACTCCTCAGGTGAGTGACGTTCACTGGTCCTCTTTTACTTTTGAGGATGACTTTTTTTGTTGTTAATTGTCACTAGCTATATGTCATAAGATTTCTTAAACAAGTGTACCTTGTTCAGGTTAGCAATGCCATCCATTGTAATGTTCTATCTTTCTCAACTGAAAATTGCCAAGGCATGAACTATCTTTTATTACTGGTCAGCCTAACAGGGCTCTTTACGAATACAGATGCTTTTTTTTTTTTTTTTGGTCCAAAAATATTTCATGGACTTTGGGGAATGGTTTTCAAGGATCTGCGGTCATCCTGTTTTTCTTTTTAACTTAAACATTCTGATTCCTTCATTTCTAAAAGTGATGGCAGTGCTGTAAGATCCTTGGTGATGCATAAACAGGATATACATTTTCTCATAATAACACCTGATAAAGATTAAAAAGGTAAAGGTTCCCCCACACATGTGTGCTAATCGTTTCCGACTCTAGGGGATGGTGCTCATCTCCGTTTCAAAGCCAAAGAGCCAGAGCTTGTCCGAGGACGTCTCCGTGGTCATGTGGCCAGCATGACTAGACGCCAAAGGTGCACGGAACGCTGTTACCTTTCCACCGTAGTGGTCCCTATTTTTCTACTTGCATTTTTACATGCTTTCAAACTGCTAGGTTGGCAGAAGCTGGGATGAGCAACAGGCACTCACTCTGTTATGCGGCACTCGGGATTTGACCGCCAAACTGCTGACCTTCTGATCGACAAGCTCAGCGTCTAGAATTATACATCATATACTAAGGGTAAAAAAATCCCTACTTTCTATTTCATTTATAACTCTTAATTCTTCTGGGCAGCAATATTTTTCCTGTCAATTTTCAGAATTACCAGAATCAAACAAAATGTAAGCAATGCTGATACTTACTGCTTATTAGTTTCATATGTGGAAGTGAAATGATCCACTGAGGAACACTGTGGAAAGAGTTAATCTCTAATCTCATGTCCTTAGTCTGGTTGATATGCTGTAGTTGTCATTGTAAATATATATTGCATATGGAGGGAGAAAGAGAGGGAAATAATATATATGTATTTCATTTCTTTCCACAAATGACAGGTAGACATTAGTCTTTTCATGAATACTGAGAAGAAATATTGGAAACAAGGATAGCTTTCAAAAATTTTAAATAAGGCTGTTACAAAACCAACACCGCCCAAAAACACCTCAAAATATTTTTAAATATAACCTGCATAAACCAGGATTTTCTGTTGGAAATTAAGGGCTGGGCATGTGATTTGCTCATGGCAAGGAAAGAGCCTCTGAATGATTTGTCCAGTCCTATAAAATACACAAGTTATGCAGCAAGTAAACACAGGGTCAGTCATAAAGGACTCAAATGTCTGTACACCAATGCGCAGAGTATGAACAGTAAACAGGGTGAAGTAGAAATTCAGGTAAATGAGGGTGGATATGATATTGTTGCCATTACAGAAACATGGTGGGACGAAACCCACAAATGGAACACACAGCTAGAGGGTTTTAAATTATTTAAAAGAAATAGACTAAACAAAAGAGGAGGTGGAGTTGCTCTCTATATAAGAAATAACTTTATCTCGACAGAAATAAAGCACAACAATGATGAAAACTGTAAACTTGAATGTTTTTGGGTCAATATAAAAGGGAGAAAAAATTACATTGCCATAGGTGTATACTATAGGCCGCCCAACCAAACAGAGGAAATAGATGAACTTTTTGCTAGTCAGTTAACTAAGGTATGTAGGAAGCGCATCACAATAGTAATGAGGAACTTTAATTACCCTGATATCAACTGGGAGACAAATTCTACACCAAGTGGAAGATCTAACAGATTCCTGACAAACCTAGCAGACAACTTTCTCTCCCAAAAAGTAGAGAAGGGAACTAGGGGATTAGCCATATTGGATTTAATTCTCACTAACAGAGATGAAATGATAGAAAGTCTCAAAGACACAGGAACCTTGGGGGGAAGTGATCATGCAATATTGGAATTCAACATTATGGAAGCACAAACAATAGAATACAGCCAAACTTTAAAAGAGCTAATTTCAATAAACTTAGAGAGACCTTGGGAAGAATTCCATGGATGAGAATCCTAAAGGGGAAAACAACTCAAGAAGCTTGGGAAATTTTGAAAAGTGAGATAATAAAGGCCCAGTCTAGCACAATACCAACAAAGAAGAAAAATAACAGCTTTCAAAGGAAACCAGCATGGCTGCATAAACTGAAAGATAAAAGGGACAAGTATAGGAAGTGGAAAGAGGGGCACATAACTAAGGCAGAATATCAGCAAACAGCCCATGCCTGCAAAGATGAAGTGAGGGAAGCTAAGGCTCAAAATGAACTAAGGCTTGCGACCAAAGTCAAAAATAACAAAAAAAGCTTCTTTCAACATATAAGAAACAAGAAAAAAGTTAAGGAAATGATTGGTCCATTAGTGGGGGAAAGTGGGAAGAAGGTGACAAGCAACAGGGAGAAAGCAGAACTATTTAATTCGTTTTTTGCATCTGTCTTTACACAAAGGGAAAAAACAGTGCAACCTACCAAAACCAGTGCCATAAAAAACAGAATAGAAATGCAAGTTAAGATAGGCAAGAAAATGGTAAGTGAGCACCTGTCCAGCCTAGATGAGTTCAAAACACCAGGACCAGATGGATTACACCCCAAGGTTCTCAAGGAAATGGCAGACGTGATCTCAGAACCACTGAACTATATTTTTCAAAGATCCTGGAGCACTGGGGAACTACCAGAGGACTGGAAGAGAGCTGATGTAGTTCCCATCTTCAAAAAAGGGAAAAAAATAGATCCAGGAAACTATAGACCTATCAGCCTGACCTCAATACCTGGGAAGATTCTGGAAAAGATAATCCAACAACAAATCAGTGAACACCTTGATGCAAACAAAGTCATCACTAAAAGCCAACATGGGTTTGTCAAAAACAGATCATGCCAGACAAACCTTATTGCATTCTTTGACCAAGTGACAAAACTAGTGGACCAGAGGAATGCTGTAGATTTAATTTACTTGGATTTCAGTAAGGCATTTGATAAAGTAGATCACAACCTACTACTTGATAAGATAGAAAAATGTGGGTTAGATAGCATCACCACCAGATGGATTCGTAGCTGGCTGACAGGCCGTACTCAGTGTGTGGTCCTCAATGGAACTGCATCTACATGGAAGGAAGTGTGTAGTGGGGTGCCCCAGGGCTCTGTTCTGGGCCCAGTGCTCTTCAACATCTTCATCAACAATTTGGATGAGGGGATAGATGGGGAACTCATGAAATTTGCAGACAATATCAAGCTGGCAGGAATAGCCAATACTCCAGAAGATAGGCTTAAAATACAGGAGGATCTGGACAGACTCGAACACTGGGCACTATCTAACAAAATGAAATTCAATGGTGAAAAAAGTAAGGTTCTGCATTTAGGCAGGAAAAATCAAATGCACAAGTATAGTATAGGTAGTACCTTGCTCGATAGTAGTAACTGTGAGAGGGATCTCGGAGTCCTAGTGGACAATCACTTCAATATGAGCCAGCAGTGTGCTGCAGCTGCCAAAGAAGCCAACACAGTGCTAGGCTGCATTAATAGAGGAATAGAATCAAAATCATGTGAAGTACTAATACCACTTTACAATGCCTTGGTAAGGCTACACCTGGAATACTGCATCCAGTTTTGGTCACCACAATGTAAAAAAGATGTCGAGACTCTAGAAAGAGAACAGAGAAGAGCAACAAAGATGATTGGGGGACTGGAGGCTAAAACATATCGGGAACGGTTGCTGGAATTGGGTATGTGTAGTTTAATGAAGAGAAGGGTGAGGGGTGACATGATAGCAATGTTCCAATATCTCAGGGGCCGCCACAAGGAAGAGGGAGCCAAGCTATTCTCCAAAGCACCTGAAAGCAGGACAAGAAGCAATGGATGGAAACTAGTCAAGGAGAGAAGCAACCTAGAACTAAGGAGAAACTTCCTGACAGTTAGAACAACTAACCAGTGGAACAACCTGCCTCCAGAAGTGGTGAATGCTCCAACACTGGAAGTTTTTAAGAAGAGACTGGACAGCCATTTGTCTGAAATGGTATAGGGTTTCCTGCCTGAGCAGGGGGTTGGAGTAGATGACCTCCAAGGTCCCTTCCAACTTCTTCTTCTTCTTCTTCTTCTTCTTCTTCTTCTTATTATTATTATTATTATTATTATTATTATTATTATTATTATTATTATTATTATTATTATTATTATTATCACAGCTAGTTAAAGTGAAAGCAAAAGGAAAAAAAAATATCTAGAGAATCTAACCATTAATTGCAGTTAAGCAAGGCAGATTATTGAATAGCAGAAACATTAAGGTCCAATTGTGGAAAATAGTTTGTCAAGCACAGTCTATTTCCATCTAAACTATATAGAAAATGTGCTTATCAGAAAAACACATGGAGGCTTGTGGGGCTGACAAATTCTTTTTCAAGGGACATTAATCAGATGAAATTTAAAAGGCATTTGCTTCTGGCCTTAAATTCTTCAGTCTGGAACGAATTGCATTGGAAATCACTCAGATCACTCAGAAAGAAGCCTTGAATTGATGGCAAGAGTGTTTGAATACACATCTTCTTTACTGTTGGAATTGGTTTCAGTGTTCATGATTCAAAGCATCTAGATTAATGCGACTCCTCTTGGCTTTCCTTGTGAAAACCTGTCAACCACTATAAAGTTTCTATAAAACAATGAGAGATCAAAAATAGATTATTATTGGTGTTTTTTTCCCAAATGGTTCTAACTCTTAAGGATCTTAAATGGCAAGCTTTGTATCATAACTTTGCACAGCACCATACATTTGCACCATACACCATCTTTGCCACACAAGTTTGTAAAACACCACACATTCAATATATATGTGAACAAAACAGAACTGATCCACACATTGAGGTATAGTTTCATAAATTCAAAGAATCCCCTTCTAAAAATAATATAATAAAATGTGTCTATCAATTACTATAATTTTATTTATTGTCAGTGTTTTTTTTTTGTCATAGAACGCATGGAACGGCATTCCGGCACCTTTTTTTGAAGGGAAGAACCGGCTCCTTCTAAGCTGCTGGCATGAATAAAGCTCTGGAGCGGTGAAAGGAAGCTGCCCAGAAAATTGGGGGCATCGAAGGTTGACCCAGAAACACTTCCACAGCCCTGAAAGCAGACCCTCTTTTCTACCTTGGTTCATGGGGCTCCCCCCGCCACCGCTGGTCCTCACCCCCGTGTTGGCCACCAGGGACCAGGAATGACTCCTGGAGTGAATCTCTTTGAGGGACCAGGCATGCTCTCAAAGCAGCAGCACTGGTGCTGCCTTGGTCACTCTGGCTCCAGAGGAAGCCTCTGTGTCATCACAGGTGGAGGAGGATGAGGTGGCAGAAGACACGCTGGCTCCGAACAAGTGCCCTCTCAAAAGCCACAGCAATGGCATCCATCAGCTGATGCTACACATGTGATCTGCACCTCAGAAGCTCCCTAAACCATCCCCCCTCCCTTGAAAAGGACTTTTGACTGGAGCCAGAGCTGTGCTTGAGTTCTGGCACTTTTTTTTTTTTTTTTATAAAAAAAAGCACTGTTTAATGTTAGAATTATGATTATCCTGGGAATGAATAATAATAATAATAATAATAATAATAATAATAATAATAATAATAA
>JAKJMR010000097.1:828482-840827 GCA_024449315.1 Daboia siamensis | reverse complement strand
GATAGATAGATAGATAGATAGATAGATAGATAGATAGATAGATAGATGACACAAACTGCCCAGTCCTTTCCTACAGTGTGAATGAGACATTCAATAAACTTATTCCCAGATTAATATGCATCATTGTCTCTGCTTCAAATTAGGTAGGCAATGCTTCTTCATGAAAAAATGTCTCTTTTATGGATAAAAGCTGCTAAGTGTGAGTCTCTCTGTGTGAGTGGAAGATGTTCAGCAGTTAATGTTGGAAACTGATCATTGCATGCCTGACATCAGATATTAGAAAGAGAGAAAGGAGAATTCTCAAGACACCTCCACCATTTTACAACCTCTAGGGATTCAGTCTAGTTTTCTTTTTTCCAGAGCCATACAGAAATAGGGGGAAAGGAACAAAAATATTAGCAGATCATCAATTTCTATGTGCCAACAATAAAAGAACACCACTTTGTTTGAATGCTGGCTCCAAAATATACAAAACATTTCCTCAGTTGTTGCCTAGCAACTATTGTAATGATTCACTAAAATAATAAGTAGGTGGACACAGTGACCAGGAAGAAGGCACACAGTCAAATATAATGCTATCAGAATAGATAGATACAATTTAAGTGGTGATTTGGGTACAGTATATTGATACTTCGAATTTTGGATTCAAGTTCAGAACAATAACAACAATAACAAGAGGAACAGCTTCCATCCTGCAACAATATCTGTAATACCATCAATTCAAACATCCACATCTGCCCATCCCAGGTCCTTGGTAAGGACTCAATAGTAGACAAGAGCCTTGGTGGAGCAGTGGGCTAATGCCTCCTTAAGTAACACCAGCTGCCTGCAATTAGTGCAGGTTTGAGTCCCACCAGGCTCAAGATTGACTCAGCCTTCCATCCTTCTGAGGTAGGTAAAGTGAGGAGCCAAATTGTTGGGGGCAATAAGCTGACTTTGTAATAATGCTGCTTGGGGGAGGGGGCGAAAGCCCTAATAAGCAGGCATATACATAGAATGAAGGCTATTGCTAAGCACATTGGTTTGTGCTTAAATTGTAAGCCGCCCTGAGTCTTCGGAGAAGGGCAGGATATAAATGGGATTAAAAAAAAAATGCCGAATCCAATCTGGACATCTGGCTGACTGTGTGATGAATAATAATAATAATAATAATAATAATAATAATAATAATAATAATAATAATAATAAATAATAATAATAATAATAGAGTTGGAAGGAACTTTGGAGGTCTTCTAGTCCAACCCCCAGTGTTGGAGCATTCACAACTTCTGGAGGCAGGTTGTCCCACTGAATATTTTTTCTAACTGTCCAGAAATTTTTCCTTAGTTCTAGGTTGCTTCTCTCTTTGAATAGTTTCCATCCGTTGCTTCTTGTCCTACCTTCAGGTGCTTTGGAGAATAGCTTGACTCCCTCTTCTTTGTGGCAACCCCTGAGATATTGGAAGACTGCCGTCATGTCACCCCTCATCCTTGTCTTCATTAAACTAGACATACCCAATTCCAGCAACCATTCTTTATATGTTTTAGCCCCCAGTCCCCTAATCCTCTTTGTTGCTCTTCTCTGTGCTCTTTCTAGAGTCTCAACATCTGTTTTACATTGTGGTGACCAAAACTGGATGCAGAATTCCAACTGTGGCCTTACCAAGGAGTTGTAAAGTGGAATTAACACTTCACGCCATCTTGATTCTATTCCTCTGTTAATGCAGCCTAGCACTGTGTTGGCTTTTTTGGCAGCTGCAGCACACTGCTGGTTCTTATCTAAGTGATTGTCCACTAGGACTCCAAGTTCCCTCACACAGTTAGTACTACTGAGCAAGGTATCACTATACAGTACCTGTTCATTTGGTTTTTCGTGCCTAAATGTAGAACCTTACTTTTTTCACCACTGAATTTCATTTTGTTAGATACCACCCAATGTTCAAATCTGTCATGATCCTCCTGTATTTTAAGCTTATATTCTGGAGTGTTGGCTATTCCTGCCAGTTTGGTGTCATCTGCAAATTTGATGAGTTCCCCATCTATCCCCTCATCCAAATCAATGATGAAGATGTTAAAGAGCATTTAACCCAGAACAGAGTTTTGGGGCACCCCACTACAAACTTCCCTCCATTTACATACAGTTCCATTGAGGACCACACACTGAGTATGGCCGGTCAGCCAGCCGTACTGCTAGAACACATGATCAAAATGTAATCTTCTAACAATTAATAGAAATTCTGAATGATTATGGAAAAGTTAACAGAACACAATTTTAGAACATTAATGTTTGTTGTCATCCTGATTGATACCAGGAAAAATGATTAGATCACAGTTATTTGTAAAGAAATAAAGAATATTTCTTTACAAATATTGATTCTTCTTGGCTTCTGCTTTTCTAGTGTATCTCCTTAATCTGATAGTCAGTGCTGTGAGCTTTTGTTTAATCATCTTTGGGTTCAAGCCCTTGCATTTTTTTAATAGTTGAGTCTTAGCTCTAATCTTCACACTCTTCTGTAATTCTACCAGTTGACTAATCTCTTTCTGGGTGGCCTTAATCCTAGCCTCTAACCTCATTTTCCAGATGGTTGGGATATGCATTGCTGTTCTTGTTGATCTGGTAGCTAAGTATCTCTAAGAGTACATTGGACTTAACATATAACAATTCAGTGTTTTGAGTAGGGATTTTGGGGAGGATGCTGTTGGCATCTTCTACCATAGTGTGTGATAGTACTTCTTCACTGAGCCTTCGTAAGTTTATCCATGATCTTATGCCTCATATCAACTGCTGTGACCTATAATGGAGAGGGTGGTAATGACATTCCAGCTTGGCTGCTAATCAAATTGCTTTTCCGGGATGTAATTAACAGCTTCCTCTTCACCATGTTAAAGTGTGGGGTGTGTATATATTCCTGCTGTTATTATTTTATAAGTAACTCAAGGCAGAGAACATACCTAATACTTCTTCCTCCTATTTTCCTCACAACAACCACCTTGTGCAGTGGGTTTGGCTGAGAAACTGTGACTGGCCCAATATACCATATATATCCATCTATAAGATGCACCCTTGTATAAGTTGCTCTGGCATGCGAATTTCTCTTTGCTGATCAACTATTTGATGGAGCACCGAACAGCTGAGCTGGCAAATCCAAAAGTTCGGCTAGCCGATGATCTTGCCCCCTCTCCTCTTCTATTAAGCTTGACACCTGCACCAGGCAGCTTGGCAACCCACACAAGCATGCCCTGGGCTGTGGAGGTTACCATTATTTTTCCATATATAAGACGCTGCACTTGTATAAGATGCACCTGATTTTTGAACAGGATGTTTGCAGGGAAAAAAATAATATCTTATACGGTATATTCCTTTTAAGCACATGCAGTTTCTGCTCCACCATTGAACTGTAGTCATTCCAAATAATTGGACACAACCTGAGGTATAACAATTATTAGGCTAAATTATGCATAAGAATTAGGCATGACTACTACACTATTTGCCAGAAGAGTATCAAAATATATTACATTTATTTCACTGCATTATACTCACCACTGAAAACTTGCAAATGTCCCTATAAACCTGTGCATTACTGATAGAGAGAAGTCATTAGCTGAGGAAGCTTGATAAAATCTTACAGTATGGATCCACTTGCCATAAGCTGATACTTGAGTTCCATGGTAATTGCTAATAGCTGTGTCATTTGTTGAATATTTCTTTAGAAACATATATTTAGGACTCATAACATTACTGACTGGAAATGAAGAGTAAAATGTGAATTATATTTTTAAAGAGATAGGGTTTTTTTAATTGCTTTTCCCCCCTCATGGTTTTTTCCAGTGTATTTTTAACTTGTTGTGAACTGTGTGTTTTATATTTATATTCATTAAGATAATGAATAGGAAATCAAAAGAAGATGAAGTTCCACGAAAGGAAAGCACCTTTTCAAGGTACTTTGTCTACCTAAGAGATATAGGGAGCAATTTGGCTCTCCTATGATACTAAGAAAAAGAGAAAACTAAATTGTTTTAATTTTAGAGACTTAGCTATCTCTCCATCTTCTTTATCAGACAAAACATATTTTAGAAATTGATTTGGTTTGCTTATCTCTATTCTACAGTTACTTAACACTGGACAAATTTTCTATAAATCATCTTCCTTTTTAAAGATTATATCTGCATTTTATTTCTGTAATGCAATTTGATTGTCCCACCCTGACATTTTATCTGAGCACTAGATAAAGCACTTCTTATGAAATTAGGAAATTCAAAGCAATCATCCAAATGCACAGCCATCCAAAAAGCTTTGTTTTGTATTCGGAAGGGATAAATGTGATTTTCTTATTAAAAAGAAAAAGAAAAGTTATAACGCCCAATTAAATGTTGAACAAATTTCTCTTGTCCCCACATTTGCATTCAGAGTTTCATAGATCTAAGAACTGACTTGCTCTCTTGTCTCTTTGCAAACCTGAACTGTTTCATATGATAAAGGAGCTAAAGAATAAAAATAAGGCTATTCTTTGCATGAAGATTTCAAAATACTCTCTGAAAATATTACCTGACTCAATTAAAGAAGAGTAGGCATGCTAATAAATATTTTATAGCACTGCAAAAACATATGCCTTCTTTTTATTTATATTTACAATACAGCATTCCTATATTTGATGTAATTGAAACACAAACAACTATAATGGGCTTGATCTTGTTTGAATTTGGGATAGATTACCTCTTGAAATTCCCAATGGTTTATCAGACACTGTATGGATTTTTGAACAAACAAAACTATATGTCCAAATCGACCCCCCCCCAAAACTACCAGCTTTATTTAATTATTAAATAATATGTGTTATATATTTGATTAGAATGAAATCTGCATACGTATCTTGATTGTGTGGAACAGTCAAAACAGAAATCTGATAAAACTCCCCCCTGCGTTTACCAGAGAGATTTCAGTTTTTTACTTTACACCTTCATGCATGGAGCAACTTACTCATTAAAAGAAAGCCAATCAATAAAGTCAGAATATAATGCTTAGAAAAACAAAACAAAAATGACTGATATAACAATTATTTCAGTCATACTTTATTCTTTTAAGGGTATATTGCAAACAGGAAAAAAAAGCTGGAGCATTTATCTGAGGATTAATTAAAAATATACCACTAATTTATTTCTTATAATGCTCAGAAAATAAAAAAATAATAACTTGAATTTTAGAAGTTATAGGGCTGGTTTGCCAATAAGTTTAATCTATTAAGCTTACTTTACAAAGGAAGCTGGTTTTCTTTTACTTTTCCTATTAAAGAAAAACAACTTTCTTTGTATATTGCAAAGTTTCCCACTTATGGCCTAAGTTTAAAAATCAATAGAATGTGGCACAAGGATAATAAAATGTGTAGTTGAAAATATCTTTTAAACCACTGCCATCAGAAAATTCTGAATTTCTATGGTATGTTCTTAAAGCAGCCTTTTAACTTTTTTGGTTAATTACATCATTCATTGGATTAAAGAAACAATTCAAGTCCCAGTTTGAATTAATAAACTTCATTTACATTCACAGTATTCATATTGAGTGGTATGGTAGCCTAGGTAAAGATGCTTGCCTCCCACTCAGAAGGTTAAGAGTTCAATCCTAGGTAGTGACAGATGTTTGTCTCTCAGGATGCAAAGGAAAAATATCTGCTGCAAACTCCATGTAGGCATCAGGAAGGTCATCCAACCAGTTCCACTGATTAATTGTTTTAACTGTCAGGAAATTTCTCCTTAGTTCTAGGTTGCTTCTCTCCTTGACTAGTTTCCATCTGTTGCTTCTCGTCGTGCCTTCAGGTGCTTTGGAGAATAGCTTGACTCCCTCTTCTTTGTGGCAGCCCCTGAGATATTGGAACACTGCTATCATGTCACCCCTCGCCCTTCTCTTCATTAAAATACACATACCCGATTCCAGCAACTGTTCCTTATATGTTTTAGCCTCCAGTCCCCTAATCAGCTTTGTTGCTCTTCTCTGTATTCTTTCTAGAGTCTCAAAATCCTTTCTATCTTCCTCTTGATTCTATCCCTCTGTTAATGCAGCCGAGCACTGTGTTGTTGTTTTTTTGGCAGCTGCATCACACTGCTGTCTCATATTTAAGTGATTGTCCACTAGGACTCCATTTTTCCCTTTTTTGAAGATGGGAACTACATCAGCTCTTTTCCAGTCTTCTAACAGTTCCCCAGTGCTCCAGAATCTTTGAAAGATATAGTTCAGTGGTTCTGAGATCACATCTGCCAGTTCCTTCAGAACCATGGGGTGTAGTCCATCTGGTCCTGGTGATTTGAACTCATCTAGGGTGGACAGGTGCTCACTTACCATTTTCTTGCCTATCTTAACTTGTGCTTCTAATCTGTTTTTTACGGTACTGTTTTGAAAGGTTGGACTGTTTTTTTTTTCTCCTTTGTGTAAAGATGGATGCAAAAAACAAGTTAAGTACTTCTGCTTTCTCCCTGTTGCTTGCCACCTTCTTGCCTCTTTCTCTCACTAATGGACCAATCATTTCCTTAACTTTTTTTCTTGTTTTTTGCATGTTGAAAGAAGCTTTTTTTTTTGGTATTTTTTTTTCCTTTTGTCTCAAGCCTTAGTTCATTTTGAGCCTTAGCTTTCTTCACTTCATCTTTGCAGGCTTGGGCTATTTGCTGATATTCTGCCTTAGTTATGTGCCCCTCTTTCCACTTTTTATACTTGTCCTTTTTGTGTTTCCATTTATCAGAGAGTTCTTTATGCAGTCATGCTGCTTTCTTTTGAGAGTGTTATTTTTCTTCTTCATTGGTATTGTGCTAGACTGGGCATTTATTTATTTATTTATTTATTTATTTAATTTTATTTATATACCGCCCTTCTCCCGAAGGACTCAGGGCGGTGTACAGGGCAATATAACAATACAAAGATACAAAAATTAAAAAAGATTAAATATATGCCCAGTTAAAACAATAAATACAAATATTAAAATAACCCCCATCCCTCATCAGGCCAGGCCGGATTGTAAAAATAAGAATGTCTTTAGATCGCGGCGGAAGGAGCGAAGGTCGGGCGCCATCCGGAGCTCAGCCGGCAGCTGATTCCATAGCTCCGGGGTGCCCACAGAGAAGGATCTCCCCCTGGGGGTCACCAATCGACATTCCCTGAGGAGACCCTCTCTGTGGGAGCGCACAGGGCGGAGGGAAGTTGATGCCGGCAGCAGGTGATCCCCAAGGTACTCCGGACCCATGCCATGTAGGGCCTTAAACACCATAACTAATACCTTGAACCTCACTCGGAAGACAACTGGCAACCAATGCAGCTCACGGAGAAGAGGTGTAATATGGGAGTATCGGGAGACTCCCAGCACAACTCTCGCGGCTGCATTCTGTACCAGTTGGAGCCTCCGAGTGGTCTTCAAGGGCAGCCCCATGTAGAGAGCGTTGCAGTAGTCAAGGCGAGAGGTCATGAGCGCATGAGTGACCGTACATAAGGCATCCCGGTCTAGATAGGGCTGCAACTGGCGCACCAGGCGAACCTGGGCGAAAGCCCCCCTAGTCATAGTTTATAATCTCACTTTTCAAAATTTCCCAAGCTTCTTCAGTTGTTTTTCCCTTGAGGATTCTCATCCATGGAATTCTTCCCAAGCTCTCTCTAAGTTTATTGACTTTAATTTTCTTAAAGTCCAAGACTCTAGTTTGACTGTGTTCTATTGCTTGTGCTTGCATAATGTTGAATTCCAATATTGCATGGTCACTCCCACCCCCAAGGTTCCTGTGGCTTCAACACCTTCCATCATTTCATCCCTGTTAGTAAGAATTAGGTCCAATATGGCTGATCCCCTAGTTCCCTTCTCTACTTTTTGGGAGACAAAGTTGTCTGCTAGGTTTATCAGAAATCTGTTTGATCTTCCACTACATACCTTAGTTAACTGACTAGCAAAAATTTCATCTATTTCCTCTGTTTAGTTGGGTGGCCTATAGTATATACCAGGGGGAGGCAACCTCGGCTCTTTTATGACTCATGGACTTCAACTCCCAGAATTCCTGAGTCAGCTATGCTGACTCAGGAATTCTGGGAGATGAAGTCCATGAGTTATAAAAGAGCCAAGGTTGCCTACCCATGGTATATATCTATGGCAATATCATTCTCCCTGCTTTCATCTTGACCCAAATGCATTCAAGTTTACAGTTTTCATCATTGTTGTGCTCTATTTCTGTAGACATGTTATTTCTTTTTTATATATATAATATTTTATTAGTTTACTAATTTTACAATTAAACATTTAAAAAGCAATGTGGTGGCTGGGTATTCAATAATTCAATAACATATATAAATTTTAGCACAAATCTCAAGTTACAACATCACATATTTCCTCTCTTTTTCCCTTAATATCTACTATCTCATATTGGGTTAGTATAGTTCTTGTTGTTATCAACTAAGTAAAACCATCTTTGTTACATTTATCAATAATTTTTAGTTTATACATATCTTAATTGTGTTTGCATTCAATCCTTATATACAATCAATGTCTTGTTATTACTTTTTTTCCAGGCTTTAATTTCCCCTCAATATTCAACTTAATATTTGGTATATTATTTCCAAGCTTTAGAGTTTCCCTTATCTCAACTTCTACAGTTTTCCCTTTTTATAACAAAATGTAATATTCTAAATACACATCTTATCTATTTGCATATAGTCTTATTCTATTTTCTAAAAGTTATCTATTTTCCACCATATTAAACCAAAAGTCTATTAATTTTATTACACATCTTACCTATTCAATTATAATGCTACTTTATTTTCTAAAAATTATCTATTTTCCACCATATTCAGCCCTCTAATCAGTAGTATAAAATCCCCTCTAATAAATAAAAAAAAACCTAGTTTCTTTCAGCCTTACTCTGGCTTTTTTCCTTTGCCAACTAACCTTCCATGTTTGTACTTTTGAATTCTCAAATAGTTCTCCCTCTATTAATATATGTATTGTTTGAAATAAGAAAGACCATTTAATTACAGTTTTTTTGGAAGAACTAGCCCATTTGTATTCATTTAATCATCTCCCTATTACTCCAATTTCCCACAATTGCCCTCCATTGTGCTCCCACAATTATCTTCCTTTCAATCTGTTCTTCCTTTTCCTCAAATTTCTTCAATTTATGTAAAAAGTCTTTTCCATTTTCAATGTTTCACTCTCTTTTCTAATTTTCCTGTTGACTGGATCTGTTGGTCAGTGGGTCCTCTGTCTCAGTATTTAGTTGTTCCACTTCTCCTGTTCCTTTCTGCATTGTTAGTTCTTTCGTTGTAGTCAAGATCTGGGTTTGAATATCTAAGCTGGCATTTTGTTCCTTTATGTTGCCTCTTATTTTGTTACATGCTGAAAGAATGGTTTTGTGTATTGATTTCAACATAAAAAGGATTTTTTCCCAATCTTCATCCATATTCTCTTGATAATGTATTAAGTTGGAGAATTTAAAATCAAATGTTAAAAAGAGGGATTATTTATAGCTAGGTATGGGACATCTATTTCATATGTTGTAGGTAGTCTTTATAGTGGAAATTGTTTGCCAAGTAAGAATTTATAGTCCAAAGTATTCCATCATCTTATGCAATAACAGATACGTCTCATGTAAAGAAATAGGAAAACAATTTCCCACATATAACTCTGAAAATCAGTAAAGGTTTATCTTCATAGTTCAAACAGATATGCCACCCTGCAGTTCCTTCTTTACAGCTGAGTTTTTCACAGGTGGTATCTATCAAGATCCAGAGAGTTTTTTCTAGATTCTGGGCTTCAAGCTAAGTCTCTTTTAGTCAATAACAAGTTGTAATACCATACTTCACAACAAGATGTCACCAATGCCATTTACAACTTTTTAAGTCCTGAGTTTTTATAATGTGCCTGGCTGAGTAATTCTGGGAGTTGAAGTCTACAAGTCGTAAAAGGGCCATGTTTGAAGACCCCTGATGTAAAGTCTGAGTGCATGGTCCAGAAATTGTAATAAGAGTTGTTCACAAGCAATGTTTTTACAACCACAATAATCATTAAAATGTTCAGATAACAGAATAAATTTAAAAGATCTCATTTATTAAAGAAATCATAATCTGAAGGACAAAAATTTGGTTCCATTTAATATAGACATTTCGACACATTTAAAAGCTATGATCTTTTCCCTGAGCTGGCCACTTGTCACTTTAAAGATAAACTCTAACAATCCACAAAATGACTTAGAAAGTAGGTATCATTCAAAAGGCATCATCCATTCTATACCTTCAAATGTCTTGGTTTCATTGTGATGTGCATTTTAGCACAGATATTTGAAACATTAGGAATAAGTGATGTCAGGTGAACTGAGAAGCTTTCTCTATTGAAAAAGCATTAAAAGATCATTAACAGGACATTAAATAGATCACACAGGTAACAACTCTGATCACCTTTTGGATGCATCCAATCTAGGAAATACTATGCACCATGCAAAACAAGTTTGGCTTCACATGGTCCTAACCACACATTATGGTTTTAGATTCAGTAACTTGCACATTAATGTATCTATGTTAACATGAGAGGGCATGCTTCTGCTTAATGCCATCGGAAGACTGAAAGTACTTTCAATTTTCTGATTTTAAAATCTACCACTACAGATGTATATTTCATATCTACAGTTTTGAAATGAGACATAGGGACAAAAAACTAAATATATAACAAAAAGAGAAGCTTAAATAAATATGCCAGAAATGTTCATTTGTGCTGGTGGTTTTAAAATTACACAGGCACAGCATCAGTTCACCACTTTAAAAAGAATTCTGTTCTTTTTGCCTTGTAATGATACTACGTTAAAAAAGAAACTGTAAATAACATATCTATAATTGGACTTGTATTTATCTATAATTGGACTTGTATTTATCTCCAAAGCACCTGAAAGCAGGACAAGAAGCAACGGATGGAAACTAGTCAAGGAGAGAAAGCAACCTAGAACTAAGGAGAAACTTCCTGACAGTTAGAACAATTAACCAGTGGAACAACCTACCTCCAGAAGTGGTGAATGCTCCAACAGTGGAAGTTTTTAAGAAGAGACTGGACAGCCATTTGTCTGAAATGGTATAGGGTTTCCTGCTTTAGCAGGGGTTTGGAGTAGATGACCTCCAAGGTCCCTTCCAGCTTATTATTATTATTATTATTATTATTATTATTAGTAGTAGTAGTAGTAGTAGTAGTAGTAGTAGTAGTACTACTACTACTACTACTACTACTACTACTACTTTCTCCTCCTCTCAAATACAATTCCATACAAATGCAATAATTCTATTTTACCAAATACTCCCTGAATTAACTTGCAGATTATTTTCAGAGATCTTAGCTCAAAAAGCAACCCTCCCCCTCTTTCTGTAACTTGAGAGACCTCAAGAAGTGAAACAGGTTTGAACTTCATTGGTGTTTGGAGTGAGAGACTCTTAGGGAATCCCAGGACTATTGGAAAGCCTGAGAAATAAAAAAAGAAAAAGAAAAAGAAAAAGAAAGATATCTCTATTATATTGAAGAATACAGTTGTAAACTTCTTGCATACTGGACCTATCCATGAAATTATCAGGAGTTAAGCTTGTGAAAGTGACTATCCTTTTTAATGTGGAGCAAACTGCTGATGACCTGAGAAGAAACCTTATTTATTTAATTAATTTAATTAATTTTCAGTGAATTTAAATCAAATTTAATTTATCCACCCATGTCTTTCTCATTACTGAAGCAGTAGCATATACAGAATAAAGTATCAGTGAAAAGAAATGGAGTGAAGGATCTTAAAGAAACCTACAATTAACCCTTGGCAGAGATATTTCACTTGCCTTCCCAACATTATTTTCATCTCAATAATTGAAATCTGCTGTTATCCACTGCCAACCTAATCTCACCATGTGACCAGCTCTTTTTGACTGCAATGGCAATGACGCTGCAATGAAAATAGCAAGATGCCCATTCAGTTCTTCTGCATTATTCAAAACCTCTCAAGAATTCAGTGTTTTATGGATAAGCTACAGTCAGGCCTTCCTCAGTGGGAGCATCTGAGATAATAATAATAATAAAAAGGATTTAAGACCGCTTTAGCCTATTCTTATAACATCTCTGGCTTAATTGTGGGGAGGTTTACTGCAACTAGATACTTTAGCAAATATCAATATTTCATGAAAAATATTGCAGGGAAAAAACCCACAATGCTTAAAGGAATAGACATTAACTGTGGGTTAAATATTTACTTTTTCTTTCTTCTAGCTAATAAATAGCTATTTGAAAGCATGACAATTGCTACATTTTAAGCTTAAATCAGAATATAAGTTATAGATTATAACTGTTATACATACATACATACATACATACATACATACATACATACATACATA
>JAKJMR010000097.1:796708-828472 GCA_024449315.1 Daboia siamensis | reverse complement strand
ATACATACATACATACATACATACATACATACATACATACATACATACATACTGAAGTCCTTCTGGATAGTTTAGTAAAAGCAACAACCAGTTGATTTTCCTCTTAGTACATTATGTACATATAAATTACCTTTTCACTTCTGTTTGTTTGGTCCAAACTACTCTCTTCAAATTATTTTCATCTCTGGTTTCACATATAAATATGTGATAAATTCATATTGCAAAAATGGACAAAATTCCTTTGTCCATATAAAAGGAAAACTTCAGATGTTTAGCTAGTCAATCTTAGGGGCACTATATCCATGTTTGACAACTTTCAAGTGACTGAACACTTATGTCTGCTAAAAGTTCAGGAAGCTGTTAATCTTCTAGCTCCTTGTTAGAATCCAGGACTATATTGGGCATTCTATCCAGCACTACTAAAAACTATAACTTGGGGATGTAGCAGTGTGGAAATGCTGACATTTTCAAATTACTCACTCCTCAGATTAGTGTGCCTATCACACAGTTAATATATTCAATAAATCATCCAAGTAATGACAAAACAAACTTGACTCATTTTATGAAGGAAAAGCAATTAGAAATGTCTTTACAATCAGGTGGAACTGTTTTCCAACTATCTGTAATAGAAAACGAGAATGAAAGCTAATGAAAACAATTCTGTGTCTTATGTCAGATGATTTACTGGTTTTGTATTTATTTTGGAATATTACATTATATAATATTCTCATTAAATTATCTCTAGGTATGGTACAAAAGAATTTGAGATTATTTTATAATTTTCATCTCATTCTTCCTTTCTGTATGTCCAGAGCAGATAGTGACTAAAACATATTGGAAAAATGGGAGGAGGAGTCAGATTGTACCAGAAATTGACAATATGGTGGATGGATCAAAAGGCCAGACCTTAAATCATATAGCAGTAAGGTGATCAATCATCCTCCTTTAGGGAAGACAGTCCTTCTTTCCTCTTTTGAAAAATGCCCTCCTACATGTCCTTCTTTTCGATATTTGAAGACTAATCTGTAAATTTCCGTATTCGATCGATGCCGATCCGATCCATTGTGTGTGATGTGACATATTTGTATTTGACATGACGATTTGTCAAGACACGGTACAGTACGGCAAGATATGATTATGAGATGCATGTGCTCCGCACAGGAGAACCATTTTGAGAGAGTGCACCATGCGGAAGAGTGCACCGCGTGCAAGTGGCTTTGTTTACTTCTTACCAAAACACGACATGGCACACATGCACACATGCACACATTAGACTCACTTCTTTCTCAGTGAATATTCAATCATACACAGGTGAGCAGAATAATTCACATTTTATTAATTCATTATCTATTTAATAATTTCCAAATATGTATAATTTTATTTACAAGTTTATTCGCTCATATTATTGTTTCAGTTTTAATAATTAATTTTATTTATTCATAATGAATGTGCTTGCATCATTTGTGTAGCTCTATATTTTATTTTTAATTTTAAATTTCATTTAGGGATGGAAAAATCAAAAAAGAGGAAATGCCATTTCAACGATAAATTGAATAAGGAATTTCCATTCCTCATCCCAAAGAAGGATAACATTGTTTTCTGCAATATTTGCAGTGGAGAATTTTGTATTGCAGTTGGGGGCAGAGCAGCTATTATGAAACACTTGACCACCAAGAAACATAAGCAATCATCAGAAGCATCTGCTTCCAGTTGTAAAGTAACAAGTTTTTTAAAAAACTTTAAATTATTCTGAAGATGTGAAACAGCTGCAATGGAAGGAACATTTGTATTTCATACCATAATTCACAGTCAAAGTTTTCGTAGTATGGATTGTACAACTAAATTATTGAAAAAGTTTCACGATGCTAAATTTTCATGCGCCAGGACAAAATGTGAAGCTATTATTAAATCAGTATTTAAAAATTACTGTGACAAAATACTTACAGAAGACTTGGAAACTGCAGCATTTATAACGGTTTTATCTGATGCATCCAATAATAATGAAACGAAATTGTATCCAATCCTAGTAAGATATTCTAATGTTACCAAGGGCACTCAAATAAAAATTTTAAATTTAGAATCCATTGAGGGTGAAACTGCTGAAATTTTGTCAAACCATCTATATAGAGTAATAAATGAAAACAATTTAAAATCCAAAATTGTTGCACTAACAGCAGATAATACAAACACTAATTTTGGTGGGCGAAGACACAAAGGGGTGAATAATGTGTATCTAAAATTACAAGATTTACTCCAAAAGAAAATACTAGGAATAGGTTATAATGCACATATTTTGTCAAATGCAATCAACACGGTGTCATGTGCCATGCCAATTGATGTAGAAGTAATAATAACTACAATTTATTTGTATTTTAGTCATTTTACCATTCGTGTGGCTACTTTAAAACAATTTTGTGAAGAAGCGAATGTTCAATACAAAAAAACTTTTAGGATATTCAAAGGTTAGATGGCTTGCTCTAACATCTGCTATAGAGTGTGTTCTACAATTATTTGAGCCTCTCTGTTCATATTTTTAAGTTTAGACAAATGTCCTATAATCCTGAAATCCTTTTTCAATAATGAAATATCTGAGATATTAATGTATTTTGTACATAATCAAGCATCTATTTTTTACAAAATGATTCAAAAGATTGAAGGTGAACACATTTCAGCTACAGAAATTAGTCTTTTTTTGAATGACTTTATCCTTCAATATAAAACTCGATTTGAAGAAAAATTTCTTCCTTTAGTTATAAAAAGAAAATTGTCAGACTTAGAGGAATCAAATCCAGGCATAACAGCAAAGTTTATCAAAGAAGCCCAGAATTTTTTACCAAACATGTTTTCAATATATCGTAGAATGGTCTGAAACAAACATCACAGGAAATAACAGTATTCAATGCTGTTTTTTTACTTTATTGCAAGTATATTGGACAGATATTGAATCTTGTGTTGAGTTTTTATCTAAAGAAATGCCAGACATTAAAATAGACGACAATTGTCTCTTTGAAGAAATTAGAAGACTGAATGTATTTTTAAATTCTGAAAAATTAATACAATGGGAAAATAAACACATTGAAATTGATAAAAGATGGGTGGAAATATTCAGCCATTTCAAAAATGAACATATTCCATATGAAAATTTATTTATTCTTATTCAATTTACTTTGTGCTGCCCTGGAACTAATGCAGCAGTTGAAAGGGTTTTTTCAATTGCTAATGATTTTTGGAAAAGTGAGAAATCAAGATTGAATGTTGATACTCTAGCTGCAGTACTTGCCGTAAAATTCAATAGGAAGGATATTTCTTGTTCAGATATTTCCAATATATTGTTAGAAGATGATACATTGACAAAAAATATTCATTCAATGGAAAAGTACTCATTTAAATAATAATTAGTAGGCATGTAAGCATAATTCCCCTTCATGGATTATTGCCTTGTCATGGCGAAGGGGCTTGCGTAATTCAATGAAGCTATGAGCTATGCCGTGCAGGGCCACGCAACATGGACAGATCATAGCAGAGAGTTCTGACAAAACATGATTCACTGGAGAAGGAAATGGCAACCCACTCCAGTATCTATGCCATGAAAGCCCCATGGACAGTACCAAAAGGCAAAACGATATGACGCTGGAAGATGAGTCCAATATGCTACTGGGGAAGAGCAGAGGGCTAGTACTAGTAGCGCCAGAAAGAATGAAGCAACTGGGCCAAAGCCAAAATGATGCTCAGCTGTGGCTATATCTGGTGGTAAAAGGAAAGTCCGATGCTGTAAAAAAAATTTTCTCCATAGGAACCTAGAATGTAAGATCCACGAATCAAGGAAAGTTGAACATGGTCAAACAAGAGATGACAAGACTGAACATTGACATCTTAGGAATCAGCGAACTAAAATGGACAGGAATGAGTGAATTTAATTCAGATGCCAATCAGGTATACTACCATGGGCAAGAATCCCTCAGAAGAAATGAAGTAGCCTTCATAATCAATAAAAGAATAGGAAAAGCAATACTGGAATACAATCCCCAAAATGAAAGAATAATCTCAGTTCGAATCGAAGGCAAACCATTCAATATCACAGTAGTCCAAGTCTATGCTCCAACCACCAGTGCTGAAGAGGATGAAATTAACCGATTCTATGAAGTCCTACAGCACCTTATAGAACTAACACCAAAAATTGATGTCCTTATCATCATGGGGGATTGGAATGCGAAAGTAGGAAGCCAAAAGATAACTGGAAAAACAGGCAAGTTTGGCCTTGGAGTACAAAATGAAGCAGGGCACAGGCTGATAGAATTTTGTCAAGAGAGTATGATGGTCATAGCAAACACTCTTTTCCAACAACCCAAGAGACGGCTCTGCACATGGACATCACCAGATAGTCAACACAGAAATCAGATTGACTATGTGCTAGGGAAAGTTTCATGCAAAAATGGGCATGATAAAGGACCAAAATGGCAGGGATCTAACAGAGACAGAAGAGATTAAGAAGAGGTGGCAAAATTACACAGAAGAACTATACAAGAACAAGCTTAACGTCCCTGATAACCACAATGTGCTGGTCACCGACCTCGAGCCAGACATCCTAGAATGTAAAGTGAAATGGGCCTTTGAAAAGCTGAGCAACAACAAAGCTAGTGGAGGTGACAGTATTCCAGCTGAGCTATTCAAAATCTTAAAAGATGATGCAGTAAAAGTGCTACACTCAATTTGCCAGCAAATTTGGAAAACTCAACAGTGGCCACAGGATTGGAAAAGATCAGTTTACATTCCAATTCCAAAGAAAGGCAGTGCCAAAGAACGTTCAAACTATCACACCATTGCACTCATTTCACATGCTAGTAAAGTTATGCTTAAAATCCTACAAGCTAGACTCCAGCAGTGTGTGGATTGAGAACTACCAGAAGTACAGGCAGGATTTTGAAGAGGCAGAGGAACTAGAGATCAAATTGCCAACATACGCTGGATCATGGAGAAAGCTAAGGAGTTCCAGAAAAACATCTACTTCTGCTTCATTGACTATGCTAAAGCCTTTGATTGTGTGGATCACAACAAACTGTGGCAAGTTCTTAAAGAGATGGGAGTACCAGATCATCATATTTGTCTCTTGAGAAACCTATATGCGGGTCAAGAAGCAACAGTGAGAACTGGACATGGAATCACTGATTGGTTCAAAATTGGGAAAGGAGTCCAGCAAGTCTGTGTACTGTTGCCCTGCCTTTTTAACTTATATGCAGAACACATCATGAGAAAGGCAGGGCTAGATGAATCAAAAGTTGGAATTAAGATTGCCAGGAGAAATATCAACAACCTAAGATATGCAGATGATACCACTTCACAGAAAGTGAAGAAGAACTAAAGAGCCTCTTGTTGTGAGTGAAGAAGGAGAGTGCAAAAGTTGGGTTGAAACTAAACATTAAGAAAATCAAAATCATGACATCCGGCCATCTCAATTACTGGAAAATAGATGGGGAAGAAATGGATGCAGTGACAGATTTTATTTTTCTGGGCTCCAAGATCACCACAAACAGGGACTTCAGCCAAGAAATTAAAAGATTAAAAGCCATGACAAATCTAGACAGCACACTAAAAAGCAGAGACATCACCCTGTCGACAAAAGTGTGTATAGTCAAGGCTACGGTCTTCCCAGTTGCAATGTATGGCAGTGAAAGCTGGACTATAAGAAAGGCTGAGCGCCAAAGAATTGAAGCCTTTGAAATATGGTGCTGGAGAAGACTCCTGTGAATCTCTTGGACTGCAAGATGATCAAACTGGTCAGTCCTAGAGGAAATCAATCCTGACTGCTTTTTAGAAGGCCAGATCCTGAAGTTGAAACTCAAATATTTTGGCCACCTAATGAGAAGGAAGGACTCACTGGAGAAGAGCCTAATGCTTGGAAAGGTTGAGGGCAAGAGAAGAATGGTATGACAGTGGCTGGATGGAGTCACTGAAGCAGTGGGCATCAGCCAAAATGGAGTCCAGAAAATGGTACAAGACAGGAAGGCCTGGAGGAACGTTATCCATAGGGTCGCAATGGGTCGGACATGACTTCTCAACTAACAAAAACAAGCATAATTACAATATAAAATGTTATTGTTACAAATGTTTTTTATTATGCATTTAACATATTATAGTGTATTCTGTATTATTGTTGCCATGAATAAAATGTTTCTTTTATTTATGATATTTTTTTCTTCAATTTATTTATGTCCTTCTCATTGTAAACAAGTTGGTCACCTTATATTGCGGGGTAGATAAAATTATATTGCTTTCATTTTTGAAAACCATATGGCTTCTGTTCTTGCACACTTGGTGTTGTAGCTTAAAAACAGGAGCTTGGAAAGGCAATTTGGCCTTTTAAAATTAATACAGAACAATATAAATAATATTTGCTTCAGACCTGTAAATCATCTCCCAAAAACTCCTAAAAGCTTATATCTGTCAGAATCCATTTATATCACATTTCATAAATGTATAGGTAGAACATTGTGCTTATTCTGGGGATTATGCCATCTCTCCGAGGGGGGGGGGAGAGGATGGTTACTTAAGGCGATCTTCAAACAACAGGGAAACGGTTGAACTGGGGAGGGAGGGGGAGACACAGATCTGGATCGCATCTTCATTAACAACTGAAAAAGGAAGAAGCAATAACAATAAAACCAAGGAGAGTTCCCTTTCCCATGGAAGGGCCTGACACCTAAGTAAATGATGGGAGGCTGACCAAATGGATGAGGGGAGGGGGCTGAAATGGGAATGCTTTATATAGGATTGAAATGTAACTTTGTTAGATTCCATCTTGTATTGCCACAATCGATTCCATCCTAGTAAACATTTTCCTTTTGGACTAAACTGGCATCCAAGAGTTCTTATTTCCTAAGATGTGGATTGAGGTGGGTCCTGACAGTAGACGGAATCTGCTATAAGAGTCAACCTGGAAGGGAAAACCTTACCAGGGGACTTTGCAACAAATACAATGTCTGGCGACGAAGCAAGAGAGGAAGGAAGCCCCATGGAGGGGGAGTCTTCCCCCCAAATGGAATCCCAGAGATGATGGGAAGCTGAAGCAGCATATATCCCCGGGGAAGAAACTGTGGAGCAGTACGACCGAAAACCCCGCTGGTCGATGGGCATTGGAAGGAAAAGTGAGTGGGAAGAGGCTTCAGGAGAAGTGACCCTGAGGCGGAGTAACCACCAACCGGAATGGAGGCAAGAGATGGAGAGTTCCCTGCATGCCAGTGAGGAGGAGCGGATCCTGGAAAAGGCCATTGATCTGATGAAAGCAACCCTGAGCTCACTAAGGGAGGAAAGAGCTGAAAATTGCAACCGAGGCAGCGCCTGGGGACGCAACTGGAAAGGTAACAGAGGGGATCCAGCACCTGAAACCCCGGAGCTGTCCAATGGAACAGGAATTGCTGCCTCAGCAGTACCCCCCCCCCGAACCACAGACGGGGACCAGGATGAGGAGCGATACCGGCCACGGTGCAGACAACGCTCCAGCCAAAGACTCCCGCCCCTGGAAGTCAAATTCAAGGGGGAGCCATCATGACTGGGATTCTTCTTAACCCAAGTCCTCAGCTACATGGAAAAGTATGGCCGGGATATCCCTAGTGACAAAACACGCATCCGAATTGTGCAATCTGCCCTGGACGGATCGGCTGCAGACTGGGTGGTGAACTTGCATGACTCCAATGCCCCAGAACTCGACGACTTCAACCAATTCATGTCATCTTTGAGGTGGCAGTTCGAGGATCCTTTGGCTGACCGTAAGGCCCGGGAGAGAATCAAAATGATGAGGCAGGGCAGGCGAGCAGTGGCTGATTATACCCAAGAATTCCGAGCCATTGCCAGCAAGCTGAACTGGCCAGAAGACATACTCCTTAGCCACTTCAAAGACAATCTAATCTACGACCTGTATGACGCTTGCCTGCCTCGAGGAGTCCCACCCCATCTCGACGACTGGTACATCCTGGCAGAGGAAGTGGAAATAGACCTACTGAAGAGACACCGCAGAGGAAAACCATGAGCCGCCTGCCACCCGAGCAAACACGCAAGGGGGAAAAACCACCAGCCACAGCCAAAAAAATCAACAGGTTGTTTCAACTGCGGGAGAGAGGGCCACCGTGCTGCAGAATGTTGTTGAAAATCCCCCCCACAAAAACCAGAGGCATCATCCTCCAAGAAGCCGAGGAAGCCCCAAAGAATTTTCCATGAAGGGGACAGAGGCTGTAGAGTCCACAATTCCTGCCAGGAACTGGGATTGGACTCCGGCCTGCACCGCAGGGACGGTGGACAACTCGGAAGACAGCTCAGAGGGAGAACCATTGGTAAGTGGACCCCTTCCACCCATACTTAAGACAGTGACTATATTAGCTTCCCCTATGCCTGAAGCAGCCAAAATAAAAGCCCTGATAGACTCTGGGTGCATCCGCTACCTTATCAGCCCAACACTGGTGGAGAGATTGAGCATCCCAGTGAGGAGGCTAAAACAACCAATTTCTTTTAGTAAATTAGATGGGACTATATCAGGGGGGGACCAGCCACCCTAGCCACTTTACCAATCCACCCATCACTGGGGGCCCATGAGGAGGACATAACGTTTATAGTGGCCCCAGGCATGGAATGCCCAATGATTCTAGGACTGGAATGGCTGAAGAAATGGAACCCCGGGATAAACTGGAGGACAGAAAAACTCAATTTCCCAAAGGGGGGGGCAGAAGAACTTAGACTCCAAAAGCACCCCCCCCCCAACCCAGAGGCAGCAGCAGTGGGGAAAGAGAAGGTGTTACCAGAGATACCGGAGGAATACAGGGACCTGGCTGAGGTTTTCAGTGAGGAAAGAGCAGATGAGCTTCCCCCCCACCGCCCCACAGACTGCACCATAGAATTCAAACCTGGGGCAAAACTCCCAAAACTCAGGATGTATGCCATGAGCCCAAGGGAAATGGCAGAAATGGAAAGATTCATAAAGAAAAACTTAGAAAGAGGATTTATTGAGCCTGCCAAACCCAAAGTGGCCGCCCCAGTTCTGTTCAGGAAGAAGAAAAATGGTTCTTTCCGCTTGTGCGTGGATTACCGGAATCTGAATACAATTAGTGAATGTAATCTGTACTCCCTTCCCCTAATGAAGGATATGCTATCTCACCTATCGAAAGAAAAGATTTTTTACCAAACTAGACCTGAGGGAAGCATACTACCGTATTAGGATTAAGGAAGGAGACGAATGGAAGACTGCATTCAACTGCCCAATGGGGTGCTATCAATTCAAAGTATTGCCATTCGGACTGCAAAAGGCCCCCGCAGTCTTTATGCAATTAATTAATGACGTGCTGAGAGAGCACCTATATAAGGGGGTCCTGGTTTAACTCGATGACATCCTTATCTTCACAGAAACCAAAGACGAACATATCAAACTAGTCAGAGCAGTCCTGAAGAAGTTGTGAGCTGCCCATTTATATGCTAAATTATAGAAGTGTGAATTCCATCAGGAAAAAATCGACTACCTGGGATATCGCATATCCCCAGAGGGCATCGAAATGGACCCTGAGAAGGTCAGGGCAGTACTAGAGTGGGCACCCCCCCCCCCCGCACACGGAAGCAATTGCAAAGTTTCCTGGGGTTTGCAAATTTCTACCGCCAATTCATCCCCGCATTTGGCCAAATAGCCATGCCCCTCACAAATTTGTTGAAAACGAAGAGGGGGTCACCCGTGAAACCCAGTCAGCCTCTAAAATGGTCAATGGAATGTCAAGCAGCATTTGAGAGGCTAAAGAGACTTTTTACTGCTGAACCTGTCCTAAAACACCCAGATCCCGACAAACCTTTTGTAATACAGGCAGATGCGAGTGATGTAGCGGTAGGAGCCATACTATTACAAGAACATGATGGGGGACGTTGCAACCATGCGCATACACATCCAGAAAACTCACAGAAACAGAACAACGCTGGCCAATATGGGAAAAAGAGGCATTCTCGTTGAGGTGGGCATTACTAACATGGCGCCAATTTTTAGAAGGAAATAAAATACCTTTCCAGGTCTGGACAGACCACAAGAATTTGGAAGCACTAAAAACGCCCAGGAAGCTCACTCCTAAGCAAGCCCACTGGTCCCAACATTTTCACTGATTCAATTTTACTCTCAAACACTTACCGGGGGGAAAGAACTTCCTGGCAGATGTATTATCCCGCATGCCCCAATATAACAGCACAAGAGTTACTGACTTTAAACCACTTGTACTGGAACAACAACTTTCATGAGCCTTGGTGGAGCAGAGGGCTAATGCCTCCTTAAGGAACACCAGCTGCCTGCAATTAGTGCAGGTTCGTATCCCACCAGGCTCAAGGTTGACTCAGCCTTCCATCCTTCCGAGGTAGGTAAAATGAGGACCCAGATTGTTGGGGGCAATAAGCTGACTTTGTAATAATGCCACTTGGGGTGTGTGTGAAAGTCCTAACAAGCAGGCATATACATAGAATGAAGGCTACTGCTAAGCTTGTAAGCCGCCCTGAGTCTTCGGAGAAGGGCGGGATATAAATGGAATTAAAATAAATAAATAAAAATAAACTGGCAGCACCAGTCACCACCAGGGCACAAGAAAAAATGAAGCCGAAGGTAGATAGCCAAACTGGAATAGAATTCAGGAAGTCTTTGGAAAGTGATGAATGGTTCCAGAAAAATAAACATGTGTGCACAATTAAAGATGGACTGCCATGGGTGGGGGAGAAGCTATATATACCTGCCACACAGAGAATCAGTTTCATGCAACTGTGCCATGATACAAAATCAGCAGGACACTTTGGCTTTGTAAAAACCTTACACTTAACTAAAAGGCAATTTTGGTGGTCATCTATGAGAAAGGACATAGAAAGCTATGTGGGTAGCTGTCAAATTTGCACGATGGCCAAAAGACTGCAAGGGAAACCGCCAGGTCTGTTACAACCGGTGGCAAACCCTCAGCCCCATGGAAAGAAATAGCCATGGATTTTATCGTAGAACTGCCAGAAAGTAATGGAAACACCGTAGTCTGGACTGTCACAGATCTGTTCTCTAAGCAAGTACATTTCATGCCTTGCCGAAAAATCCCAACTGCAAAAGCATTAGCAAAACTTTTTGTACAGCATATTTACAGATTGCACGGGGTACCACAACGCATCATATCTGACAGAGGGGTGCAATTTACGTTGGCATTTTGGAAAGAATTTTTATCCCTCTTAGTAACCATCCAAGGACTGTCATCTAGTCACCATCCAAAAAAAGAGGGAGCTTCTGAAAGACTTAATAATATACTTGAACAATATCTGAGATGCTTCATTAATTTTCAGCAATCCGACTGGACGGACCTACTGCCTTTTGCAGAAGTAGCATATAATAATGCAGTCCACTCAAGCACAGGTTACACCTCTTTTCAAGTAGCTACAGGCCAGAGTTTCAACCCAATACCAGAACTAACCCCAAAAGAACCAGTCATCCCTGATCTGAAGGAATGGATTGCCCAATTACAAAATACATGGCCAATCGTTAGGAAAGCATTGGAAGATGCCAGAAAAGCATACAAGACACAGGCAGACAAAAAAAGAACCGATCCCACACCATTTAGGGTAGGAGAGAGATGGTATATTTATCCACAAAATACCTGAAATCACTCCAACCCTGTAAAAAACTAGGACCAAAATATATTGGACCCTTTCCAATTAAAAGAATCATAAACCCAGTAACAGTTGAATTAGAACTACCCAAAAATCTTAGACGAATACACCCAACCTTTCACTGCAGTCTATTAAAGAGAGAACAACAATCACCACTACGAGCAAAAATCCCACCACCACCACCCCCCCATCATGGTGGAAGGAGAACAACATGTATGATAGGTTGTTTTCAAGCAATTTATTCTACTTAACTTTCTTAACCTTTCTTTTTTGTTTGAGGTGCTAAATATGTGGCTAATTCAACTTTAAATGAAGAATTAATGTTAATACTCCCCAAAAGAACATAGTAAAAAAGAGAAATGAAAGACTTCATTTTGTGATGATACTGTCACTTTGGGGGGGGGGAGGAATTGAGGCAATGTAGTAGGCAAGTGATCAGATAATTGGCTGTACAAAATCAGACTTCATTTTTAAGCTGATTCTCTGGCATTTATATGTTTCTAAGAAATAGATGATTTTATAAAAACATGGAACATAGAAAATAGAAATATACTACTGTTCAGAGCTGAAATGCAAAACCTGATCTGAGATATTTTTTTTAGTTCACTAATTATTTCTTTGATTCAATTTAGCTGGTCAACATTTTTTTAAGAGTTAACTGCTTAACCAAAATTTACTTTCTAAATTGACAGTTTAAAGCAATATATAGAGAGTGCTAGATAATTTATGTAGAAATTAACTTATTCACCATTAGCCCAGGATAAAAAAAAAAATCAAAGATCAGCTATCATGCTAATGAATATTAAATTGTTTGATGAACACAGGTAGGTTTTGAAAAACAAACATGCTACTTACAGGTTAATCACACTACTTGGAAAATTACTTTACAGCTCTTAACAATTTTCAAGTCAATTTAATAATGTGTTAACCAATGTTGTCAATTAAATTGAAATGCTCAAGGCCTCAGCAGAGCTGCCTAATGCCAATAAATCATAATATTGCTCAAATTTTTACAGTTCCTTTTAATTGACCAATGGATATATTGATTTCAAATGCTTATATCCACTACCACTATTTCAAGTGTTTTGTTTTTCTGTTACAATTTGAATAATTAAAATTAACAAGGAATCAAATAGTAAATACAGATAGTCCTTGACTTACGGCCACAGTTGAGCCTAAAATTTCTGTTGTTAAGTGAGACATTTGTTAATGGGAAATTTTCCCCCATTTTATGACTTTTTTTGTCACAGTTGTTAAGTAAATCACTGCAGTTGTTAAGTTAGTAACACAAATGTTAAATGAATCTGACTTCACCATTGGCTTTGCTTATTAGAATGTAGCAAAAGGTGATCAGATAACCCCAGGACACTGCAATCATTATAAATATGAGTCAGTTGCCAAAGATCTGAATTTTGATCACTTGACCATGGGCATAATGCAATGGCCATAAATGTGAAAAAATGGTCCTAAGTCATTTTTTCAGTGCCATTGCAACTTCAAACAGTCACTAAATAAACTATTGTAAATGAAGGTCTACCTGTAAAACATTAAAGCACATGGAAAGCAAATAGGATTGAATCCCTCTATCTTCCTCCTATGGTAGATTATCTAATAAAGTAGCTCTGGGACTCTGTGTTCCAAAATCAGGCCTAAGGCCTAAATGAAACACATAGGGGAAACTGGCCTTATCCAAGAATAACCTAGATCACATTTTTTTTTAAAAAATGGCAACTCACCTTATGTCCTGCCTTTATTTTCAGTCCCAAATTCCTGAAAAAAAATTCAATATTAATCTGCAGTCATATTTTCAATATCAAACTTACTGAGAACAAGAATCACAGATTTTCACTGACTTGTGTCAGATCTTTGGAAAGAACTTTCATTCACTGCATTCCAGAAAAAGGGAAAATAAATAATATATCCATCCATGTCGTTGTTTCAAGTGATGTGAATTCAGAACCACTAAGGTATAAGAGTTGCAAAGCCATTAAGCTTCTTTTTTTAAAAAAATCTGAAATACATTCTAGGACAGCTGACTGAGAATAGAAAATAGTGACCCAAATTGGAATTATTTCTGAGTAGAACTATACAAGTTTCATTTAAGCTTTCATTATATACGCGGTGGCTCAGTGGGTTAAGATGCTGAGCTTGTTGATCAGAAGGTCAGCAGTTTGGCGGGTCAAATCCCGAGTGCCGCGTAGCAGAGTGAGCGCCTGTTACTCGTCCCAGCTTCTGCCAACCTAGCAGTTTGAAAGCACGTAAAAATGCAAGTAGAAAAATAGGGCCCACTACGGTGGGAAGGTAACAGCATTCCGTGCGCCTTTGGCGTGGATTCAGGTATTCTCATCTTTTCTTTAGAGGAGACTCCACCATAGATGGAGTCTGTGTCATCCATCTCACTTTATATGCCACCCATCTCACCATATTGGTGAGATGGGTGGCATATACATTTAATGAATAAAATAAATAAATAAAAGCACTCTTGCATTCAACAACTCTATTTATGGTTAAATAAGAATTGGTACAACTTCCAAATTAGACCACACCCAGTATTAAAAATATTTTGAAGAACAATTAACAGTTAATTAGTTAATCCATTTAATTAGTTAACAGAATTTAAATTTTAAAAACTATTACATTATAGCCATCTGACTGCAGTGTACATTTATAATAAATATACACACGTTATGCACTTCTGAGGAGCAAAATTGAAAGGATGATAGACTTGTCAAATGGCTGAAGATTATCAAATGTTCAAGGTTTGAAGCAAGAATTCATTTGTATTTATTTATTTGAAAAAGTAAACTACTTAGAACTTTTTCATTTCTTGTCTGATTACATTTCCTTTACATTTGTTACTTATACTGGAACTGAAATCTATCAGAATTCAAATAAATCCATATGGGCAACCTCAGGAATATGCTGCTTTCATTATGATATATGTGTAAAAGGGGCAAGGGTTGTGTTGTAAAGTCGTAACAATGCTCTCATCATTCTCTCTCCTCTTATTTTCCTGCAGATGGGTAGCAGCAGGAGTCCTGAAAATCTGTGTATTTTTTTTTAAAAAGGATTCAGTTATCCCTCTAAATTTTCTCTAGAAAATCTTAATGAAAATGGCTTAAAAGAGTTCCTAATTAAGTAAAATTTATTACTAATTAAATTTAATTGGCAAAACTTCAAAAAATAGGTAGTTCAAAAAACATGTTGGATTTTAAGTTTATTTTCTAAATTACATATTTGGGAAATAATATTTGCAAAGTTTCAGAAGGATGGAGATACAGTTTATGTGTGATAATTAATCAAATATAACTTTCTGAAGCTTTCAGGTCAGTTAAAAGAATAACATTTTTAAATATTCATGTGTGGTTGAGTAGATCAAAGACACTTTAACAACATTATATACAGTGCTTTTTTTCTAAAAAAAAAAAAAAAGGTGCCGGAACTCTCATCTTGGCAGGCGCAGGAGGCAGGGGCATGGGGGGGGGGCGGTGCTGCTGCAGTCACAGGTGCAAAGGGTGTTGGCGGTGGGCTCCCCTCCCTGGGGCCGGAGCCGGCATGGCTGGTGCTGTGGGAAAAGCAGAGCCCACTCTATATGGCGGGGCTGCGCAATGCGGGCAGCGGAGGCAGTGCAGGCCAGGCGATGTTTTAATCTTATGATTTTAAAAATATATTTTTTCTATTGTAAGTTTCCCCAAACCTCGCCATGTGGACTGCATACAAATATTATATAATTGGTGAATAAAGGTAGAACATGTGTTAAATATACATCAAATGATAATATGCTTCCCTACAAAGTCAATTGTTGCTCAATGACAGACCAAGGAGTTAACTCAGAAAGGCAAGAGGAAAATCTAGAAGAGGTCTGTGCAGCTCTTCAACATCTTCATCAACAATTTGGATGAGGGGATAGATGGGGAATTCATGAAATTTGCAGACAACATCAAGCTGGGAGGAATAGCCAATACTCCAGAAGATAGGCTTAAGATAAGGAAGATCTGGACAGACTCGAACACTGGGCACTATCTAACAAAATGAAATTCAGTTGTGAAAAAAGTAAGGTTCTACATTTAGGCAGGAAAAATCAAATGCACAGGTATAGTATAGGTAATACCTTGCTCAATAGTAGTAACTGGGAGAGAGATCTCGGAGTCCTAGTAGACAATCACTTAAATATGAGCCAGCAGTGTGCTGCAGCTGCCAAAAAAGCCAACACAGTGCTAGGCTGCATTAACAGAGGGATAGAATCAAGATCACGTGAAGTATTAATGCCTCTTTACAATGCCTTGGTAAGGCCACACCTGGAATATTGCATCCAGTTTTGTTCACCACGATGTAAAAAAGATGTCGAGACTCTAGAACTAGTACAGAGAAGAGCAACAAAGATGATTGGGGGACTGGAGACTAAACCATATAGGGAACGGTTGCTGGAATTGGGTATGTGTAGTTTAACGAAGAGAAGAGTGAGGGGTGACATGATAGCAGTGTTCCAATATCTCAGGGGCTGCCACAAAGAAGAGGGAGTCAAGCTATTCTCCAAAGCACCTGAAAGCAGGACAAGAAGCAACATATAGAAACTAGTCAAGGAGAGAAGCAACCTAGAACTAAGGAGAAACTTCCTGACAGTTAGAACAATTAACCAGTGGAACAACCTGCCTCCAGAAGTGGTGAATGCTCCAACACTGGAAGTTTTTAAGAAGATACTGGACAGCCATTTGTCTGAAATGGTATAGGGTTTCCTGCCTTAGCAGGGGGTTGGACTAGATGACCTCCAAGATCCCTTCTAACTTATATTATTATTATTATTATTATTATTATTATTATTATTATTATTATTATTATTATTATTATTATCGGGTTTGGGTTCTTATGGTTATTTTAATGTTTGTATTTACTGTTTTTAGTTGGGCATATGTTTAATTTCTTTTTAACTTTTGTACTTTTGTATTTTTATATATTTGGCCTGTTCACCGCCCTGAGTTCTTCGGGAGAAGGGCGGTATACAAATAAAATTATTATTATTATTATTATTATTATTATTATTATTATTATTATTATCTTGTAGAAAGGAAAGACCCACACTGATAAATTAAAAATCTTTGTGGTCTGCAAAGGAATGCTGGTGCGCTAATCAATGATTTGGTGACTAGAGGAGCATCTACATTGTTGGAGCTTGTGGTCATGGTAAGCCATGGAGGCACTAGGCAACATGACTTTCAGGGCAGTGGTGGTGATTTTATTACTTTAAAAAAAAGGCTGTGCTCTGTCCAAGGGTGCTTGGTAGGCTGCATGTACAGGCCTAGTCTAGAATTTATTTTGGAGCATTCAACTATCTAGAGCAGGCATGTCAAACTCATTTTGTTTGAGACAACTTTTTATAAAAGAATTGCCATTAATTGTTTTAATAAAATAATTTAAATCATTTTTTCACTTGATTTCAAATTAAATGAATGAGATTTTTTTTTAGTACAATTGCCAAATGCAATAAACTGGTTTTAGGTATATGTTACTGGAAGGAAAAAGCAATCCCTGTTGCATTACTGATCCCAGAGAAACATTTGCATGTATGCAGGTATCCTTAGGGTGCCATAGTTATGGATGAGAAATATTGGTTGCAAAGTTGGCATTTCTGGATGTAATACAGATATTTTGGACTTATTTTTGTTTCTTTGCATGTTTGATATTTTTAAAAAGGCATATGCTACTGACTACGCTTATGCACATATGTAACATGATCACTGCTTGTCCAAAATTTTACTATACAGATAATACCCCCAGAAATTATTTTAGCCTTTTTAATAAATGTTGTTATTGATGTTAAGCTCAGCAGGGAAAACATCATATATTGTTATGTATATACTAGGTTAATTATTTAAAGACTGAAGTGCAACATAACTAGATTCTAAATCATCTATTTTTCAAAATACACAACAGTCCAACAGTAAAAGTAAAGTCCAAATTAAGAATATTTCATTCTTAAGAATTGTTTAGATCCAAAATAGCTTTCAAGAGTGTACAAAAGATACTATTTTTTTCTAGAATCAGCTAAATTAGACATATTACATTGAGAAAAATGTTTCTCATTTCTTTCCTGTTACCTTTGATTTCATTGCAGAGATGTTAACATACGAAATCGATTATTTTGTTATCTAATTTTACCTTCCAAAAGACAGAAGCAGATGAAAAATGTGAGGTTCTTTCCTGTTGGCTTTTTTGAATTAATTGTTTAGAATCTAAAAGTTTAGTTCCTAAAGAAGTAATCCTGTAAATAATTTTAATGTTCTCCTCTAGTGCAGGCTCTTTTATGACTCAAGGACTTCAACTCCCAGAATTCCTGAGCCAGCATGGCTCAGCTTGGAAACTTCTCCCTTTCCCCTCAGCATGGCTGGCTCAGGATTTCTGGGAGTTGAAGTCCACGAGTCATAAAAAAGAGCCAAGATTGCTAGCCCTGCAATAGGCTTAGGAAAACTAATAAGGGAGCTGGGTTGGTCTTTTTTTTTTTTGCAAAAAAAGAGGTTCCGGAACGCTGTTCTGAGCATTCTATGAGAAAAAAAGCTCTGATTATATAATAGTGTAAAATGAAGATATGTGCATACAGTTGAATGCAAAGTAAGGTATAAACTGTCCAAGAATACCAAACACAAGAAATGTAGAGGCTATTTCAAATGCACAAATCTGGTTTACGAAACCTTTATACACAACTTAGATCTTTACCTAACTGACAAAGGTAGAAAATTAAGATTCCTGTCTACTAAGAAAAAAATAAGCCCGTGCAGACTTTTAGACCAGACATGTCAAACACAAGGCCTGGAGGCCAGATCCAGCCCATGAAGTGGTTTCATGTGGCCCATGAAGCCAAACTGGAAACAGTGAGGGAATGTCCCCCACTGCCTTGGCCCTGGCCCAGAGACCCTAAGATCTGTCCCACTCCTGCCCAGGCCCCCATAAGCAACCTTCATGTGAATGATGTAGAGCTGGCCACGCCCACCCAGTAGGCCATAAGCACTCTAGCCACACCCACCCAGTAGGCCATACCCACCCTGGCCACACCCTCCCGGCCCCCTGAGGCAACTGCAATGCTGATGCAACCCTCAATGAAATTGAGTTTGACACCCCTGTTTTAGACAAATAATTTAAAAGTCAAACAGAAAGGGATCACTGGCTATCATTCAATGAAGCTGTTCACCAAGAATGTGCTCAACAGTTTCAAATATAAAAATGTGGATGCAGTGTATTCTTTATTTTGTGCAAACCTACAAACTAGGCCAGTACATTTCAACTGGCCTATATTTAAAGCAACATAAGAGAAAACTACTTTAGTATTATTTAAAGGCTCCTATTTGAAAAGTGCATAGTTTCTAAAAAGATTCTCTAACTTGAAAGCCCTGCAGCTGTAATTTCCATGCCACTCATTCTAAAAGCTATTGAAACCCAAAAAGCAGACAAATTCCTTTGCCAGCTGCCGCAGGTGTGGTAGCAAGAAAAATTGGGAAAGGCATCAATGGAAGATCAGATGTATTTATTTAAAAAGAAATGACAAAAAAACCACCATGTTTATAAATGGGATATTTGGGTTGTAATTATTGCACTAAGAAACAACTACCAGCCAGCAAAACAGATGGCAATCTCACTGCCCACTAGTTTCAAAAATATCTCTGGGGATTTAAAAGAACGAGGAGGCTTTCTGCAATTAATCCAACAACGAAGAATTGTATCTGGAGCACTAATTGAAAGCTTAGCTTTGAATAAATGAGTTTTCTCAAAGAGAAACCTAGGCTCCAAAACTGCATTAACTTTTTCATTTTTTAATACTGAATCATATTAACAACTTCCCAGAAAAAATGATGGATTTCTCTTTCACTTTTCTTTTAAAACTAATCTTTCATGAATAATGCAACTATTTCCAAATTCCAACTCTTTAGGATTAAGCTAACATTGCTTATCAAACTTTTAAGCTTCTGCAACTCAGAAGTAGTGCGTATACCACCCTTATAACCTATTGTTATTTCAACAAAAGTCAGTGCAATCTAGTTAAGTCCTGCCACAATGACAATTCTGATTTACCACTGTATTTAGCATTTTATTTATTTATTTATTAGATCTACATGATGCTTTAAATTCAAGAGCTCCCATGGCAGGATATAAATACTACCCCCTATTTGTCTTGCCTCCTGTTTTTCCTCACAATGACCCTGTGAGGGTGCTTTTCAGTCTGCTTCTTCTTGGGGTTCCTCTGAACATTATACTATATAAGCCTAACTTGAACTAGATGGCATTGGTCGCACTGGTGAATGATCTCTGGCGGGCTCGGGACAGGGGATGTTCTTCTGTCCTAGTCCTTTTAGATCTACTGCGGTATCCTACTGCGGTATCCTACTGCGGTATCCTACTGCGGTATCCTACTGCGGTGTCTCAGTGGGTTGGGAGTGGGAGGCACCGTTTTACGGTGGTTCTGCTCTTTCCTCCTGGGCCGCTCGCAGTCGGTGTTGACAGAAGGGCAGAGGTCCGCCCCGAGGTCTCTCATTTGTAGTCCCCCTCAGGGGTCGGTCCTCTCTCCCCTCCTGTTCAACATCTACATGAAACCGCTGGGCGAGCTCATTCGTGGTTTTGGGGTGGGGTATCATCAGTACGCTGATGATACCCAACTTTTTCTTTCCACCTCGAACCAACCCAGTGATGCACTCGACGTGATGTCCCATTGCCTGGAAGCGGTCTGGGTTTGGATGAGGAGAAACAGGCTTCGACTCAATCCTGCCAAGACTGAGTGGCTGTGCATATCGGCATCTCAGATAAACCAGGTTGTTCCACCACTAATGATGGAGGGTGAGGTGTTACCCCCCATCAATAGGGCTCGCAACTTGGGCGTCCTCTTGGATTCACGGCCCAATTTTGAAGATCATATAGGAGCCGTGACCAGGGGGGCTTTTGCCCAGCTTCGTCTGGTGCGCCAGTTGCAGCCCTATCTAGACCAATATGCCTTACACACAGTCACCCATGCGCTTCTGACCTCCCGGCTAGACTATTGCAACGCTCTCTACATGGGGCTGCCCTTGAGGACCACTCGGAGGCTTCAGCTGGTGCAGAATGCAGCTGCGCGAGTTGTTATGGGAGTTTCCCGATACTCCCATGTAACACCTCTTCTCCATGAGCTGCATTGGCTTCCGGTTGCCCTCCGGGTGAGATTCAAGGTTCTGGTAATGACCTATAAAGCTCTAAATGGCTTGGGTCCAGATTATCTAAGGGAACACCTGCTGCCGGCATCAACTTCCCATCGTCCTGTGCGCTCCCACAGGGAGGGCCTTCTTAGGGTACCGCCGGTTAAGGAATGCCGGTGGGTTATCCCCAGGGGAATGGCATTCTCTGTGGGTGTGCCAGCCCTTTAGAACCAGCTTCCCACGGAGATTAGGACCACCCCCGACCTTCGCTCATTTCGTAGGGACTTGAAAACTTGGTTTTTTGAGTTGTCTGGCCCAGACTGAAGGGTTTTATTTTATTTTTTTTTATTAATGGGGTTTTAGTTAAGTTCAGGGATTAATTTAATCTTAGTTTTAATCGTTTTTAATTGTATATGATGTACTTTACTTTTAATTTTCCCTGTAAACCGCCCTGAGTCCTACGGGAATAGGGCGGTATATAAATTTAAATATAAATAAATAAAAAAAAAATAGAGACCACTAGGGAATCACAGCTGCTAGCAACCAAAGTAGCCTAGAGGAGCTGGGTAGATTCCTGTCCTCACTGCATCAACCAGTGAGACCTGGCAGATTTTAGCCATATGCTGAAAGAATAGAACAACGTTGCTTTAAAATTGGAATGGCTAAAGAAAACTTTAAGCTTCTTTTGATACAGGATGGAGATGAGACAAAGACAAGACTAGGAGGTCACAGCAAGAGAAATGTGAACAAAGGGATAAAAGCAAGCATGGGAAGAAATGATGGAATCTGCTCAATGAAACACTCAATGAAACAACTTTACCTGCTTTACCTGGCACTTGCAGTAGGTAAGTGAAATTTTGTGTATATTCAGTGCATCTTTCTCACTCTTGCCAGTCAAGATAGTGGGAGAAAGCAACACCAGTCAACCTCTCTGCTTCATTCTTAAAAGTAAGGGGACCACATAGAGTTGCTTTGATTGAAATATTTTTCTCAAGGACAGAGAAAAAGTGAGAGGACCACATGTGGATTGTTCTTGTTTTTTTGTTGCTGTTGAAATACTTTCCTGAAGATCAGAGATTTGCATTTTGTGGAATGAAAACCAGTCTATTAAAGCAAAGACTTATATGCATATTACAAGCAGCGGTTTATACTGATTTACAGCCCACTAGATATTTAAAAGTTAGGTAGCCTGTCATTATTATTTTTTTCTTCCTACCATAAGATGATGCTACTATGATCTGGAGGAGGCAAACATTTGGTTCAATCAGGTTTTGGATTAGAACTACATTTTTTATAAAGAGACTTGAGATAATACATGAATAGAGATTTATGTTGAGAAAAAGTGAAAGTGACAGATTTGCCCATCCAGGCATGCAATCACTTTGATCACTTAGCTCTTAAAAATTGGGTTGTATTCCTACATATATTCAGCCAGGTTTCAGCACTATCTTCTTCTTTGCAGGCTGGCAGATCCATGTTATTTTGGGTCAGTATTCCTACTGAAATTAATCAGTAAAGGAACATGAAAATTCCAGTTTACTTTCAACTTATCAACATTTCACATAGTTTCAAAAGGTGAAAAGAACTTGAGGTTTTTTTTTAATAGAAATGAAATTGTAAAAAATGTGAAATAGTTTGTCCAATTTTATTTCATTTAGAACCACGACAAAAAGATCTCAACTGGTAAGTGAAAAATGAGATTGGAATAAATCTAGTGTTCCAAGATATGATTGACTTCTTCTAACAACTAATTATGTGCAGTTACTTGTTTGTGCCAGTAATACACATTGTCATTGGACAATCATGCCTCAGAACTAAATAACCATTTTGAAGGTTTTTCAACCAGAAATGTGAGATATAAATTTGATAATAGAAATAAGAATAACAACAGTGATAACATGAATGGATGGATGGATGAGGAGGAGGGGATTTATAGCCTGCCTTTCCTAATGCAGAAGTATATAACCAATACAAATATCATGGTGTCTGGTCTATTTATCCATGTTCTATCTATCTAAAATGTAATAATGTAAATCATGTTTACTAACTAGCATCCTTTTCTTACTAATAATTGCCTGTTTAATTCATATAATAAATAACTCAGTAATGTTGATCTAATTGCTAAATTCTTTGGTTGGCTGTTGAACTTTTGTCCTTTTGTTTTCCAAGAAAAGTAGGCTGTCAGAATTCAGGACATGTGTAAGATGCATTGAATGGAATCACATACATAACATTTTTTTCAATAGCTACTCTAAATAATATCTTCTAGTAATGATCAGGAATTGTTTAATTTATAGCAGCATGTGAAAATTAAGTAACATTCAATAGCTGTTGGAATCAATCATTAGAAAATACAAGGGATAATAAACACAACGTTGAGCTAGTGGACAGGAAGTAATTAATGAGTGAGATCTGTGATTCAAATCAAATATTCAGATTGAATCAGAACCATCAAACTGAATGCTCTGAAATTTCTTTTCTGAATTGGGGGAGAAATCTCAATTTAACAGCAGTTTGAGTTGGATTTTCATATTTACTTTTCAGTCATAGATGACAGAGTGAATCAGATTGCAAATCCAAATCAAACTGATTATTTAAATTAGATCTGGAGGAGAAATTTCACTTCCACATCCCATATCCACTCTGCACTTCTCTTTTGATAACAATACTTCCAAGGGGACACAGATGAGAAAGTCTACCTTGGCAAATCCTGATTTCTTATATACAATAAGGGTGAGGAAGTTTCAGTATGCATACTGAATACTGGTCACCACAATGTAAAAAACGGTGTTGAGACTCTAGAAAGAGTGCAGAGAAGAGCAACAAAGATGTTTAGGGGATTGGAGGTTAAAACATATAAAGAACGGTTACTGGAGTTGGGTATGTCTAGTTTAATGAAGAGGAGGGCTAGGGATGACATGATAGCAGTGTTCCAATATCTCAAGGGTTGCCACAAAGAAGAGGGAGTCAAGCTATTCTACAAAGCACCTGAAGGCAGGACAAGAAGCAATGGATGGAAACTAATCAAAGAGAGAAGCAACCTAGAACTAAGGAGAAATTTCCTGATGAAAATTGTTAGAACAATTGCTAGAACAATTAATCAGTGGAACAATTGATCCACAGAATGCTCCAACACTTGAAGTTTTTAAGAAGAGACTGGACAAAGATTTGTCTTAAATGGTATAGGGCTTCCAGCCTGAGCAGGAAGGGACTAGAAGACCTTCAAGTTCCCTTCCAACTCTGTTATTCTGTTATTCTGCGTACTTGGGGTAGTGTATGAAGAATCTCTACACGAAGGGGAATCATAGCCAACATTTATTATTTACAACTGCTTATTAACTTAAAAGCAAACAAATTTGTGTATATAAGGCCATCTCATAGTCACTAATGCCCTGATTGTTTCTGTGGGATATTAGGCACATGGCCAACATACCAGAGAAAGTCAGCTGAATCCTCACACGGTAGTGATGTTACCAAAAATATTGGAACATGTTTTGATTCTTGATGAAGTGGTGGACTATTACAAAAGAGGAATTCTTCACTGTGGCTGAGGAATTAGTTAGATGCAGTAGCTACAACAAACATGTCTCCTCTCTTTTTCACACACATTGCCAAGATCACCAACATGTTACATTTGTAAAAACTTTGTAAGTGTCAAGAACTTTGGTTCTGTGATTTCACTAGCAGCTAATGGTGTTCTGCCACCATGAGGACAGATATGTATCTCGCTTTCTCCCCATGTGTCTATTCTCATTTATTCCTGTCAAATGCCTGAAAATAGTCTTTGGCTTTGTGGATATATTTCAGTTTAATTGCTATAATTGAATACTTCTTTTTATATGTAGTTGGAAAAAGAAAGGGGAAAAGCAGGTGGGTGGATAGATAGATAGATAGATAGATAGATAGATAGATAGATAGATAGATAGTACACTTCCTGTCACAAGAAAGATATTCTATAAAAAAATGTCAGTCTTAGTCACTGGTAGTCTGAAATAGCAAGTTTCATCAGGAAATAAAGGCATCTATTTAAAGTCATCGGCTGAGAACATGTTTCCTATGTAGTGTGTTTTCTGATACAGAGATCATTACAACTGTGATAAACAATTCAGGCCAACAACAGCAACAAAAAGGTTGGTATATGACACCAGATAAATTGTCAAAAATGTACAAGGGAATTTCAAATATTTGTTGACATACTGAGAGAACATTTTTTTTATTTCTGTTGGATATCTAACTGGGCTATAAAATATTGGGATTAAGGATCAGTTATATATTGTAACATAGGAGATTTAAAAATGAATGTGCTATTTAAACCAGATGCCTTTATTCTGGGCTTAATGGACAAACAAATAGGTACAAATGTTATTTCTACTTGGAAACCATTTTTGAACTTTTTGAAAGAAATGAAAAATTGATTCTGGTATTGGATGATTAGAATTGTATGGTATTATGGAAATCATGTTGATAAATATTAATTTTATAATAAGAATTTGATGTATTTTTTTTTACTTATATTGATTGGAACAGGAGAGGGGCAGCTCTTTAAGTAATGTTTTCAGTAACCAAGAGTGTCTTTAATTAATTTTTCTAGTTTTTTGAAGTAATAAAGAAAGTTCTCCATCAGGAACATGGAGTCTGATAAAACTGGTTGTACACTCTAGCCATTTGCGAATTCACTATGTCTTATTACAGTATAATATAAAAACCACACCTACTAAAAATGAGGATGAACATTAACAAGATCATACTAATAATAGGGATGCTATGAAATGTTATATGGTACATATAAAACTACTGAGCATGTGTGCTTTATCACAGATGTGTCAAATGATGCAAACCAATGAAAGAGCTCATTTCAAACTTCATATGTTTAACCCAGCGATGCCCTCTCCGTGATGTCCCGTTGTCTGGAGGCGGTCCAGGTCTGGATGGGGAGAAACAGGCTTCGTCTCAATCCCGCCAAGACTGAGTGGCTGTGCATATCGGCATCTCGGGTTAACCAAATTATTCCATCTCTAACGATGGGGGGTGAGGTGTTACCCCCCGTTGATAGGGCTCGCAACTTGGGCGTCCTCCTGGATTCACGACTCAATTTTGAAGATCATATAGGAGCCGTGACCAGGGGGGCTTTTGCCCAGGTTCGCCTGGTGCCCCAGTTGCGACCCTATCTGGACCGAGATGCCCTACGCACAGTCACTCATGCGCTCGTGACCTCCCGTTTAGATTACTGCAACGCTCTCTACATGGGGCTGCCCTTGAGGACCACTCGGAGGCTTCAGCTGGTGCAGAATGCGGCCGCGCGAGTTGTGATGGGGGTTTCCCGATACTCCCATGTAACACCTCTACTCCACGAGCTGCATTGGCTTCCGGTTGCCCTCCGGGTGAGATTCAAGGTGCTGGTGATGACCTATAAAGCCCTAAATGGCTTGGGTCTGGGATATCTGAGGGAACACCTGCTGCCGGCATCAAGCTCCCTTCGTCCAGTGCGGTCCCACAGGGAGGGTCTTCTCAGGGTGCCGCCGGTGAGAGATTGCCGGCGGATGACACCCAGGGGTAGGGCCTTCTCTGTGGGTGCGCCTGCCCTTTGGAACCAGCTGCCGGTGGAGTTGAGGACTGCCCCCGACCTCCGTTCATTTCGTCGGGACCTGAAGACCTGGCTCTTCGAGCTCTCTGCCCCAGGCTGAGAATTTTTAATTTTAATGTAGTCCAATTGGGTTTTTTTTTTTAATTAATACAGGGATTATTATAATTTATTTTAATTTGTTTTTAACTTTTATATTTGTGTTTTTAATTACCCTGTAAACCGCCCTGAGTCCTTCGGGAAAGGGCGGTATATAAATGTAATAAAATAAATAAATAAATAAATAAATAAACTGTATATAAAGTCATTCTCTACATTTCTAAGGAACAGCTCTCCTCTTTTCTATGAGATGACTCTCTCCTTCTTTATGCATAAATAAAGATATATTGATCTATTTTTTATGGCTTGGATTTTACTTGGGCAAGACACACTGGGCTATCGAATCTTGCTGATATTTATGACTAACAATATCTGTATCAGAGAAAGTTGGAAGGCATTTTTCCCCATTTTCCTTTTTCTTTCTTGCACTTTCACCTTTTTTTCTTTCCTGAACTTCTTTGTTTTTCAATTTTATTTGTTTTATATAATAACTTTGTATTTCTTTTGAAAATCAGTAAAGAGGATATATATTTGAAAATTCTATGTGAATATCATACAGAATAACTCGGTGTTATATAGACAACATACAGTACATATGTATGTGCATGTCTGTGTATCTTGTTTCGTGTGCTCATTTTCCACCAATGAAAGTTGCCAGCATTGATGCATTTAGCTGACAAAAGAAGCGGTCCTTGTGCTAAGACAGGGCAGATTTTTTGACAAGGTGATTAAGTTTGATGAAGATTTGCTCAAATCATCTCATGGAAGCTGATTCATGAATCAGAATGCAGCCTGCTTCAATTCAGCAAACCAATCAAGTGGCTCTAAAAGACTTCCTTTGTAAAGTGCTTCAGAGATCTAATAAATTTTGAAGAGTAGATTCTTCTTACGGACAATATAGAATAAGAGAATAACAGAGTTGGAAGGGACCTTGGAGGTCTTCTAGTCCAACCCCCTGCTCAGCCAGAAAACCCTATATCATTTCAGACAAATGGTTGTCCAATCTCTTCTTAAAAACATCCAGTGTTGGAGCACCCACAACTTCTGGGGGCAAGTCATTCCACTGATTAATTGTTCTAACAGTCAGGAAAATTCTCCTTAGTTCTCAGTTGCTTCTCTCCTTGATATGAAAGTTGTAACTTAGTTTCTATGTGAACAGAGTGACATGATGGCATTGAAATAAATAACCAGCCAATGAATTTTATCACTTCTTTAAGTCTGTCTATAAGATCACTTTGGGGATGACAAAACTATAATTGCCTGGGGCTTCATTCATTTCCTCAGCTTCCTTAATGTGGCCAGCCAGCATCCTTAACTTTGCCATCTCTTGTGTTAATGGGATTTTACACTTTAAGCACTGATCCTGTCAACACATCTGGCAGCTCAGATCATCTCTCAACACTTTAATATACACTCACACTGGCTAATCCTAGTAGCATTCATAGGTCAGAATTGATTCTGCATGATGGGAGTGGGTTTAAATTTCCTGACAATGAGTGAATTGTTATTAGGCTAACCCTAATAGGTGTGGACCAGGCATTTTCTTACTTCTAAAGAAGAGCAGAAGGTAAGACTCTGAATTTATTTTTGTGTTATTATGTCTATGACATTGTGTCTAGCTTGTTCTACTGGTTCTACTTCCTAAATGATGATTAAGATAGAACATTTCCAGAAGCCACAAATGTAACACAATCTACAATCAGTGATAAGGTGATCCTTCCGAAAAAGACCATCTTTCTTTTTAAACTGTTAATATGAACCGTTTATTGCTAAATATATTCTAGCAACAGTATTAAAATGTCTTTGGGTTAAGTAATTATGAGTGCAACATTATCAGCAAAAAATTCAATATATACAAAGCAGGATTTTTGAATAGGAACTGTTAGTCAAAGGGTTCATTATATTAGTCATAGCAACTGTATGATCAGTGCTGCAAAATGATTTTTTTTAGTAATTAACAAAAGTACACTTGATTAACTGATGACTATATTTAAATAGTAATCCTAACTAATATCACTATATTTGAGAATTAGGTGTGTGTATTGAAAAGTAATACTTACAAACACATTAAGTGTCAGTATTTTTTTTTCCCATTATTTGAACCAAATCAATCTGTTAGGTGAGAAGGCCTGATGGGTACCAAAATCTGGCATCTCATGAGACTTTCTGGGAAAACTAAGAATATTCTTCAATAGTCTCTGTAAGGTGGAACTCTGGAAATCAGTAGTCTATAAACTGACTGTAGAGAAACTGACTGTAGAGAAACGCTTTTAAATTTGAGTTCTCTAGAAAAGGAAGACGCTCTGTTCCCAAATAGACTTTAAATAAGATGATGATGATGCTAAGAGTCTCAGATAGTCCTTTTTTTTATTCTTGGATCAATAAAGCTCAGATCTAACCATCTAGTATATATTTTTCAACCCAAATTCTCCTCTTCCACCAAATTACCTAGAAAGAGAATTGCAGTCCCAGGCACACCCTGAGTTCTGTTTTTATCAGTCATGAAACTAAAATGGCCTTCCCAATACAGTCCGTATTATCCATCCAAAGCTTTCTTCAAGGACAGGGCAAAAGAGTACCTTAAGAAGCTGCAACTGTCCAGAATGCAGCAACACATGCAGTTTTGGCTTACCAGAATCTGCCAATATAATACTATTGTTTTGCAAAGTGCACTGGCTTGCAATAGGCTTCTAACGCAATTTAAGGTACTGGTTGTCATTTATAAAACTCAACATTGTGTGGGCCAGGTTATTTGTTGGACTGCCTGACTCCAATGGTTTCTGCTCATCCCACAAGATCAGCAGGGAAGAGATATTTTGGACCCATTCTGTGAAAAAATATTGTCAAGTGGTGACCAGGAGATGGGCCATCACTATTGCAATGCAGTGAAGACCATATGGAACCACACACCCTGTAAGTTTCAGGTGAACTTTGTTAATTTCCCCTCTGTCAATTGAGCTGAGTGTGTAAAGTTGGGTTGGGTTTTTGTTTTTTTTGAGTGGTGGGGGGTGGGAAGGGAGGTTTCAAATGGTTTATTAGGAGTATAGATTCTACTGTTTTGTTCATGTGTGTTGTGTTATATTTGACAAAGATGAGCAGAGCAACTCTTGAGCGAAAGAGAGCTTGCACAAAGAGAAGGATACTGAGAGTAATTAAGTTTACACAGCAACCACACAGATACACGGTGGTGTGTACAAAGTTTTACTTGTGGGATAAGACAATAGTACAGTCCAGGAAAAAACAGTCCAGGTCATACACGAGTTATGAAATGATAGCAGATAACAACAGTCCAAGGATTAGCCGATACAGAGTCTTCTTACCAGTCTGTAAGTCAACAGGTTTAGCAAAACAGTAGCAAACCTACAAACCATGATAAACAGCAAGTAACAGCAAGCGAGAGTGAACGTAACAGGGAGAGAGAAGCTAACGTCTTTAGCTCCCTCTTATGGCTGTAGGAAACAGCGCTGGCCAATCATTAGAAGTTATGATGCAATACATTACATAGTTAAAGTGATACATTACAGTTCTATAACAATGATACAATCGTAGTTCATATATATTGCCAACCCAACCAGTTAGGCCACAGATATATACCTAACAATATTGTTGACATGTTTGTATATATAACTAGAAACCCATGACCCATTGGTCACTTCAGCGATATTACTTTACTTAGACCAGGGGTAGGCAACCTTGGCTCTTTTATGATTTAACTCCCATGCTGGCTCAGGAATTCTGGAAGTTGAAGTCCACAAGTCATAAAAGAGCCAAGGTTGCCTACTCCTGTTTTAAACAGAGAAACGGAATGATCATGAGTAGGCAAAAAAGCAGTGGGAGTTGGAGCAACTTTTGAATTCCTGCCAGCTTCTTCACTGAGTTTTGTAGAAACTATCGTGGAGCATCTGAAACCTACCAACCTGCCTGCAGCATATGGCAGCACTAAACAGCAGCAATTCAGTGGCATTAAAGTAGCAACACCTTTCCCATATTTCATTCCCACAGGAGTCATTGGTTATGGCATTCTATCAATTAGTCCATTAGAGTTTCCTTGGTTCAATAAGTGTTACCCTATATCTTCCAATTTCATAGAATCGAAGGTAAAAAACAATCAAATAGACTTGAGAATTTTAGTAATATATAGATTTGTTGTCCAAAATCACTGTGTCAAGATAGGCCACCATATAAATCACTTGAAAAAAGAACCATTCTTTTTTTTTAATAAAGAAAATCAGAGCTTAGAGATTCCCCTTTCTGATGCCAGAGCTCTGATCTCACAGTCTTTCCAGAATGTATGATATGGGATTGCCCTCTTGTGAATTTGAAGGACTTTGTGTTCAGAGAAGAGTCTGCATGGAAACACATTTTAACTATTATATTTTCTGTCACCAGCTGCAATAAACAAGTCCTTTATACTTAAATGCAAGAAGCAAACAAATGTTTTAGCTCTGAAAATTAGGCAGTAGGAAGTTCTAATCACAATGCAGTGAAAAAGAGCAGAGCAAACAAAAAATAAAGAGAAAGGAAAGGGCAATCAATTTTACTGTGATAGGAGACAGTCAAATGAGATGGCTAAACAGAGGGCAGTAGAAAAGAAATATAAATTGCACCAAAAGCTTTCCTAAAAGAGGTTCTGTTAATTGTACAGAACTAATATAGAACTAATATCTGATAGCAGGGTTCCAATATCTCGGGGGCTGCCACAAAGAAGAGGGAGTCAAGCTATTCTCCAAAGCACCTGAAAGCAGAACAAGAAGCAATGGATGGAAACTAGTCAAGGAGAGAAGCAACCTAGAACTAAGGAGAAATTTCCTGAGAGAACAATTAATCAGTGGAACAACCTGTTTCCAGAAGCTGTGAAAGCTCCAACACTGGAGGTTTTTAAGAAGAGACTGGACAGCCATTTGTCTGAAATGGTGTAGGGTTTCCTGCCTGAGCAGGGGGTTGGACTAGATGACTTCCAAGGTCCTTCCAACTTCAATACTACTGCTACAAAAATATTTCAATAAATTGCAGCTTCCTGCAATAACTCCAGCAAAACTACAAAAAACTGTGCTACCTGGAACATCTTACATTTTAAGGAGATACCTGGTTGATACCTAGGATGCTGGCAGCAACCTGTGAAAACCATTACTGTCAGTCAATTTGAGCATTCAGTTGAATAAAAGTTTAATACTAATAATAATACTAATAATAATACTAATAATAATACTAATAATAATACTAATAATACTAATACTAATACTAATAATAATAATAATAATAATAATAATAATAATAATAATAATAATA
>JAKJMR010000097.1:779047-792410 GCA_024449315.1 Daboia siamensis | reverse complement strand
TATTATTATTATTATTATTATTATTATTATTATTATTATTATTATTACATTAAGCTCAATTTATATTAACAATGCTACTACATTGATTCTATGTGTCCAATTCTGGGCACCATACTTTAAGAATAATTCAGGAAAAGGGGACCAGGTGTAAAAAAGGTCAACAAGAATGATCAGAGAACTTATAATTAAGTTATCCAGGGAGATTAAAAAAGAAAAGAAAAGAAAACCTGGGCATGTTTAGACCATTAAGGTAGAATATGTTAACATGCTTCTACAAACACTGCCTGACTGTAACATAAAAGATGATGAAGACCTATTTTCCATCATCAAAGTGGCTACTCTTAAGTTACGGCACTTTCACCTGCTTTATGCACTTTTCAAGTTCCAGCTTGCCATTCAAAGACCAAGAATCAGCACTGACCTGAAAACAAGTTTTGGGCCAAAGTGGATTATTTTTCCAAAGCTTCATTCCACTGCAACTCCAGGAGAATGTCTTTATCAGATCAGATCAATTGTAGTGTAGTGATTATAAGTCTGTTTCTAAAACGTTGAATATTTGTTCTGAAACATTTCTCAGTCTGCATAATACACTATGCAGAGAAAGTTTGTATAACAACTAATAAGTGTAAGTTTCCTAATAAGTTTGCTTCTGATAATGGAATTTTAGACAATGAGTGTTAGTTTCATTTAAAGCTAGCAGACATACTTGAAATATTATTGTGAGAACATTATGTTTCATTCTTGGTCTCTTCCAAATGGCTTGTTAGATCTGGTGCTGAGGCCAAAAGCTTGTTTTTCACTTAGAACTAGTCTGTCTCTGGTGTTAAATTAAGTCCTGTAGATGAACAATATCCTGAGAGGGGGAACTTCTCAGCTGGATGCTCATTAACACCCTATGATTAGAAAATGTACTTATCCATTTCACTTTCATTGTAGCTATAGCGAGAATTGAGTGATACAAACATTAACATAGCACAGAGAATATTTTTAGCCCCTTGTTCTCACACTTCACAAGAACCATCCTAGTAAGCAGCACCTACATTGCCATCCTTATTAGGAAAACAGTTTCCATTAATTCTGTCACATGTACCAAGGCATTGGTTCCAACAATAGTACTGAATATAAAAGAAAGAAGTTGGGCAAAAAGACAAGCATTTGCTTTTAAATAAAATTTAAATTGGCCCTTATTCTAAGGTCATCAAACCTACTGTGGATACTATTGTATTCTTATTGCAATCCAAGAAGGAAGGCCAGAATAACAGATATTTCAAAGCTCAGCACATCCTGTACCATATTTTGGATTTAAATTGAAAACTTTCCACCCATATTATATCATGACCTTGCAGTGTTTACATCTTGTTAATGTCTCTTTTACCCCAAAGTGTGCATAGCGAAAATTCATATATTTTGATGTCAGTGGGAGGTCAGAAAAGAATATGACTTATTCATGCTCACAAAAATGTAGCTGGCTATTAGGCAAGTGTTCAAATCAAAATAAGTCACTGGAGCCCAGGGGAAAAAAATGTATTTATTATAGTAGTTCATAGGTGGCTTATTTCATCTGGTCACTGTTCAGTTGACCTCCCTCACTATTGCAACTAGATCCTGGTTGAAAACACAGACAATTTCTCCTGATTCAGGTGCTATGAAAATACATAATGAGGCTCAACATCATTGGTACTGTGATGACATTTGGCCCTACACTCCTGAAGAATGCTTCCAGTAGATTCAGACAGATACTTTAAAAAAAAAAGCATTAGTGACAAACTAGTGCCACAGGATGGCTACCAGAGTATATGTGCACAGTCCCCCAAGATCATTTTCTGATACCTTCCTTGCAAGTAGAAATGGCACTGATGCCCTAGAAAGCTTGTGTTTGGCAATATTATCCAAAGCCACTGAGAGATCAAACAGGATCAATGCAGTTATACCACTTCTGCCTCTGTCCATCAAGAAGTCACTATAATAATGAACCTGGGTGGTCCTTTTCCAAAAACCAGCAAGGAAGCAGAATCAGGTTTTTCAAAAATTGTTGCATAGATTACTTTGCTTGAAAAATGACAGCAGTATTTGGCAAAATCCCCAGGGTGGGCTTCCTTCCAAGGATGGCAAAATCTACTGAATCCAGCAATAGAAAAAAAAAAAACACTACCTCCTCTGAGGTCTATGTGACCATTTCATCTTGGAAGAATATATTTATTAATTTAATTGAATCAGGTATAGATGAGCAGGCCAACTCAGCCTCAATGGAGTACAAACAGGACGGCAGTGAAAGATATAGAAGTAAAATATAAACTGCTTGTTAAATCATAAACTAAATTCCAGAAGAAGCTTTTGGAACTGAAAAAACATCCTACAATTGACCTTAAAGAATTTTTAAAAAATTTCTTCAACATTTTACTTCCCTCCCCACTAGTTTCTTAAAAAGTAAGACTTCATTGAGGAGCCTGAAACAAAGTAGAAATGATGTTATGATTTCCACAGCACTCTTTTACAAATATGTTTCTTTTTTATTTTTATTTTTATTTTATTTTATTAAATTTATATACCGCCCTATTCCCAAAGGACTCAGGGCAGTGTACAGGGAGAATTAAAAACAAACATACAAAAATTAAAATCAGATTAAAACAATTGATTAAATGAAGTCCCCGAAATTTAAAACTAAAACCCAGTAAAAATTAAAACCCCTCAGCCTGGGCCAGACAGCTCAAAGAGCCAAGTTTTCAGGTCCCTGCGGAATGAGCGAAGGTTGGGGGCAGTCCTAAGTTCCATGGAGAGTTGGGGAGTTGGTTCCATTCTTCCACATATTTTTTTCTTTTTTTGGTAAGATAATTGCAAAAAAAGGGAAAAAATAGTGGCCTCAGCTGGCAACAAATAGCAAAAAGCAAACTTAGCTCAAAGAATACAGCTGGATTATTAAATTTGTATAGTTAAACATCCCTATTGATCATCATCATCATTTTAGCCATTGTCTATCCACTGCAGGATGAAGGCCTCTTCCACATGTTTCCAACCAAAACAGTCCTGAGCTTTCTTTTGCCAATTGGGCCCACAATACTTGCTGATGTCGTCGACCCATCTTGTTTTAAGTTTCTTTCATGGATGTTTTTTTTTAATCAAGTGGAATTCATTCTATGACTGCCTTGATCCACCTGCAATCAGTTCTTTTTGCTAGGGGATCAGCCCATTTCCATTTCAGTTCTTTTGCTCTCTTGATGATATTATATGAATGAATGAACCTTTATTGTCAAAGTACAACCATGTATACAGTGAGATTGGCTGAGCCTCCCTTCATGCCCCCACCACCACAACTCACAGTGACAACAAACCCACTTTCATTTGTTTTCTAATCCATATCTTTACCAATATGTGCCTGCAATATTCAACTATTTCAGTCCTTTGGCTTGTAAACATTCCAGTCCACATAAACATGACCATGTGATGATTGTTGATTTCTCACACATCCCACAATAATCAGCAATATATATGAAGGCATGCCTTTGTTCATTAACGGCATTCTTCAGCTTAATTGATTTCAGTGAAATAATTCTAGCATCAAGGTCAAGTCTTTTTCTCCAGAGAAGCAGTGAACAGCATACTGAAAATCAGCTCTCTCAGAAACAGAGCCTGCAGCTATCTTATGCCTGGATGAGGAGCTGAATATTTCTGTTTACTTTGTTATGTTTTCATATAGATTGTTTGGTAGAGCTTGGCATGAATTTCTTATTAGGAAATTATCTTCAATGACCATGAAGAAGCTTTCGATTTTCCTTTATTTAAAACTTTCAACAATTGGCATCTAACTTGGAAGCAAGATGTACGATCATTAGTAGAATTTATTTCTGAGTAATTATGAAGAGAAAGTTAGTACATAGAAAAGAATATATTTAGTTGCAGATACAAATATTCAGCTACATAGTTTCCCCCCCAGAAATCATGACTGCTAAGTAATAACCTTGTACAATTTAGCCAAAATATATTAACTTTTATTGGCAAATTTTAAATTGCTTGTTTTAATTTTTCAAATTATTTTTTTTACAATATATCTCTTCTTTTATTCTTTAAATATAATTGCTAACAGTAAGAGCAAGGGAAAATTATTATGGTGAAATCAATGGACAATTGAATAAATATTGATATGTCAAGCAAACTTTTTAAATGATGGCTTTAATTATTGGATAGGATTTTTACCTCAAATACCATTTCACTTTTGTTTTCAATAGAATGAACCCATCAATTATTTCCTAATGAGACCTCAAAATAAAATGCTAAAATTAGTGTTTGTGGTTCAAACAAGTCTCTCATTCTGTCTTGATTTGCACCACAGAAACTACCCAGCCATAATATTTTCAAATGTCTAATGGCAAAAAATTAGTGCATGTCTTGTAGTTTCATGAAAGAAGACAAGTAGAAAGTAAATTCTATACTATAAGAATCTTATTCTGTTACTAGCATTGTTTTTTTTATCCTTTTTCTATTGCATCTATTATTCCTCAAACGTGCTTTCTAATGGTACAACAGTACAAGTCTCAGAATATTCAAAGAATATGCTAGCAAGGACTTTAGAAATTATAGTACCAACATCTATAGAGATTGTTGTGTTGGGGGGGAAAGCTGCTTTTCAAAATTTACTATTCTGAAGCAGAACAGAAGCAAATGCAACTTCTGATATTTCCCAGTGAGATATGAATTCAAATTTTAGCTTTAATATAAGAGATTTAATAATATGATATGATATAATATAATATAATATGATGATATTATATGAGATGAGATGAGATGATATGAGATAAGATGAGATGAGATGAGATGAGATGAGATGAGATTTAGACATTTAGCAGGGTAGAAGTTGCCATAGAGGCAGAAGTATGAGAAAGATTTTTAGGAAAACATATATGGAGGCGAGAGCAAGGACCTAGCTTTCCATGGTTTCCTTTAAATGGGAAAACTGGCCATTGATCCTATGTAAGAGATGTCAACAACTGACAATTTGAAGAAACTGGGAATTCAGTATCATCTAGAAGATCCCACTTTCTTCACAACTGGTTTGTGCCATGCAATGGGCTGAGCTCCTGTTACTTGCCCCAGCTCCTGCCCACCTAGCAGTTCAAAACCATGCAAATGTGATAAATAGGTACCACTAGATAAATAGGTACCACTTTGGTGGGAAGTTAACAGCATTCCATTGCCTTTGGCATACAGTCATGCTGGCCACATGACCATGGAAGTGTCTTCGGACAATACTGGCTCCCTCGGACAAGAAACAGAGATGAGCACCACCCCTAAAGTTGGTCACAACTGGACAGGGGGAACTTTTGCCTTTACTTTTTCTATTTAGAAGAATCTCATTATGCAAATGGCCAGATCAATGCTGTCTGCATTTCCCAACAAAATCACCTTTTCTTCTATGTGCCAAAGACAGAAGGGAAGCTGAATTCCCAAGCAGATGTTTTTCCTTCTCTTTACGTAGTATTTTGAGTTCTGAAACTTAATAGCTAACTGCTACCAGTTCCCCATGCATGTTTATACGCATACTCAAATCATAAGTTTCAAATTTGGCTGGTCATGATAATTTTTTGTTACTGCATATCAGTTGTTGATGGGAGGCAAAGCTTATATAGAATAAGACAGTGAAGCTGTTTAAAGCTCTGGTCAAGTGGAGAAAGCTCCTGATTGAAATGTTTGCATTTGTTGTCTATTGGCTTCATAGATATTGCAGGGGGCAGGGGGGAAAACAGTGTGGGACACAAAAGTATTCTGTCTTTACATACATGAGGCAGAACTGGCAAACTGATATTGCCTGATGACCCTGACAGGAATAAAAACAGATATCAAAAGGCAGATTATTTTCTATTCTGTATTGTGACAGGAAGCAATATATGGATACAATAAAGGACATAGTTTATGTCAGAAGGCTCTACTATTGGTAAAAAGGGCAGGCCTGGAGTCTCTTTCAAAGAGCAGAATGTAGAGGTGCCAAATTAGACCATAGTAAGTTTACCCCATATTGTTATCAGATCCTGCATAAAGATCATGATATAATTTACACTGCTCTTGGAAGTCCTATATATCATTTCCAGGGGATGTGTAGTGTAGAAGCTCTGGAGCTTTTCTCATTCCTTTTTTCAAGAAACACAGTGAAGTAGATACCAATAAAAGACATTTTACTGCATCTGTCTACAAGTACTTAGTTCATAATTTTAGTAGGCATTTCCCCAGTAGAACCTGATGTAGTCAGCAGAGTTGGAAACTGAACAGCTGGGGTAGTTGTTGTGCCCCTACCACTTTCACCATAAGAAAGGGGAATAGTAACTTTCCCTTTCAAAAGACATAGGAAACAGGCAGCTAACCTGACACTTCCCAGATCTTATCTAGATTTGTCTCAGATGTGAAGCAAGACATTTTTTTTTCAAATTTATTTTTTTTAACCATTACAGTATATTTAAGTGTTTTCTTTTTCAGTGCTTAATCTTGATCTGGCTTAATATATATATATATACGACACAACCATGCTTAATCCTGCACCTTATCTAAAGTATTATTCTTTAATCTCATTTATTGTGCATTCCTGAAGGAGCATCTTAAATGGAGATTAAACCAATTAAATAAATGACTATTTCACCTGTTCATTATATATATTGAACTCCTCTGCTTTGTCAATCCTTTCCCACATACACTGTCAGGAGTAAGCAATGAGGTGTTCTCTAGATGATTTTGACTATAAATCCTATCATTCCTAATCATCTGCCATATTGTATGAAGCTTTAAGGTATGATCTACAGACACAATTTTTTTCTCCTTAATGCAAGGCTAATAAAAGATGCAGAGTGTGGAACAATAATGAAGAAAGGAAGGTACAGCTACTGTACTTGACCCAAACTGAATGGAAGATCATTTTGGTTTTACGTCAGTGAATACACCTAGACTATCTCAAATAGCAGCTTAAAGCTGATCAAACAAGCACAAAACTCTTCCCTGGCCCTGCTAATATTCTTCTTATAACAATCGATTTATCAAGCATGATTGCTTCTTATGAGGTTCTTAATAACTGTTTTATCATCACCCCTTTAGAACCCTCCAGCTGTGTTTCTTATTGTAAGGGGCCATTGATTTGAATGCTATACCTTGCTCTCTGGTTGGCATTGAAGCCTCTGGTTGATTTTCTTTTGTCACAAATAGTTCTAGAGATAAGTTACATTTAAAAACCAAACCACATCTGGAAAGTCATAAATCAGTGTGAAATGGGGCAGAGTCTATCTTTTTCATGAAAGGTAATTTGAATGCTATACATAAAGGGCAAAGAAAGGATAATTTGTATTCCCTAGGCAGAAATGTGTATGGCACTAATTTTGAAACCAAATGACCTCAAGTAGCTATCTCTAATTTATCGGTAGTGACAATTAATACTGCAGGAATGAAATATCCTAAATTAACTTAAGTTGTGTTGATTACTCGGAAGACTGATGCTTTAAGGACAAGGGAATATAAAACAGGTGGAGAAGATACTTTTTAGTATTCCTTTTTAGCAGCCTGCATACTTGAGGATTAAAAACATCATTTCATTTTCACTTTGAAATAAAGCAAACTGAACGAACAAACTTGTGCAGAAGAGATTTTCTGGTCTCCATTTTTCTATGTGTTTATTGAAATTCACTATCTTTCCAATCCGTAATGAGGTGTTTAAGAATTAAAAACCTTATTACAATGCAGCCTAAAAAGTGATATTTCAGATAACAAATAAAACCTAAAAACCTGGATTGTAGATATTTTTTTTTATATCAACATGGGTATGCAATGTAAATAATTCAGTAATCAGCACTGAGGTTTACAAACAAGGTAATATATAAAACAAATTTTAGCCTGAGCAGTGTTTTCATAATGAATTAGTCTTTTGTAATCCTCCCTCCCTCCCTCCCTCCCTCCCTCCCTCCCTCCTTTCTTTCTTTCTTTCTTTCTTTCTTTCTTTCTTTCTTTCTTTCTTTCTTTCTTTCTTTCTTTCCTCCCTCCCTCCCTCCCCCCCTCCCTCCCTCCCTCCCTCCCTCTCTCTGTGATGTATTTATCATCATCATCTAATGTTGTTAATCTATCTCTTATTATTATTCTAGTGCTAATGGCCCTGAAAATGGGCCAAACTGAAAAGCTCAACATCACCCAGGAAGCATCACTGCCCAGCAGGTATCAGAATTCAAGTCTATTTAGTGGAAGCTTACTGCTGTAGCCATCACTGTAGTAATTAATCAAGTTGTAATAGACAGTTTCTTTGAGTGCTTTTTTAAAGAAACCAACTTTGATGTGACTGATATGAAGATAGAAAGAAAAATATTAGAAAAAATATTGATGCTTAATATTTGTATTTGAACATTTCATTTTTCAAACTTTCTTGAAACTAGAAGGTTAAATGCTAAGATGCATTTTAGGGAGAAATAGCTGATAGCAGTAGTGATGATTTTGCCACTACTTATTGAGCCAGATAAATTTTAATTAATTTGAATGTGAAAAAATAACGGCTGTTCATGGATTTGGACAAAATACATTTGTCATTTGTTATTGGAAATTTCCTGCTGAGAGATTAGCACATGTTTTTTTTTTTCCCCAGTCTCCCGGCATTCATGTGGATTCTGATGTGAGCACTTTACTTAGGTTCCCTTGCCATATTGCTTTCAAATAATTTAAAATGATTATGGCAGAGGCTTCTCTTCTGCTTATTCTGAATTTCTGGCCTCTTAAATCATGCAAGGAGAATTGGGTTATTATTACGGCTGTTTAAGAACTGAAAACTAAAAAGCAACACGGGAGCTGTAAAAACTCAATTGACACACTGTTGGCCTCCTGGTAAGCCAAAATGTGTTAGTTTAGTTTACCTTAATTTCTCCTTAGTTTAGTTAAGGAGAAATTTCCTAACAGTAGGAGCAATTAACCATAGAATGTCTTGCCTTTAGAAGTTGTGGGTGCTCCATCACTGGAGACTTTTAAGAAGAGACTGGATAGCCACTTGCCTGTAATGGTATACTGTAGAGTCTCCTGTTTGAGCAGTGGGTTAGACTAGAAGACCTCCATAGTCCCTTCCAACTCTTTTATTTTGACTTCTGATTTCTGGTATGCCAGCTTTTTAAATTCAAAATGTTTGTTGTTGCTGCTGCTGTTGCTGTTGTTGCTGCTGAATGATGGCTATGAATCAAAGGAATACATTTTTGAAGTCTTATATATGTGGGCAAGTGTTAGAAATGCAGCTTGATATACTGATATGGGATTCAAATACCTAAACAACTGGTTCTCTTATTGGATGCAAGTCTGGGCCTCCGAGGCCTAGAACGGACTTCCGGACGTGGCATCCAGGCACTTTCAGTGGGCTGTTCTAGGCCTAGGAGCCTCCTGCAGGCCTCCGAAGCCTAGAACAGATTTCCAGAAGTGGCATCCAGACACTTCCAGTGGGCCAGTCTAGGCCTGGGAGGCCTACTCCAGGCCTCCAAGGTCTAGATTGGACTTCTGGAAACAGTGTGCATTCAGCCGGTTCTCTGAACTCAGCAAAAATTTAGCTACCGGTTCTGCCAAACTGGTGCAAACCAACTGAATCCCACGACTGGCTTGATACCAATGTGTTGATAAGAAGCAGATGCAAATCTCTGCTGACATGTGGCAAAGACATGAAGAAAATGGTGGCTTTAAGTAACTGTTGGAGTAAGGGTTTTTCAAGACATGATCCCTGAAGTGGCTACAGACCACTCAGAGACAGCAGGCTAACCGGTAACAGGTTTATTCAGAGTCGGACAACAAGGGTACAGACAGCTAGGTCTTTTATAGCTGGCCGCCGGTTGGCTCGACCAATCAGCAGCCTGACTTCTCCCGCCGCGATTCCTGCGCCAATCAGCACCCCGTCTTCTTGACAGCTCAGCTTCCTCGTGGTTCGCGGCTCTGTGTTGTTTTGACAGCCACGAGCTGTCAACGGCTTGCGCCTGCGCTTTGCCGAGGGAATTTTGACAGCTGTCAAAATTCCCACGTGTTCTGCTGTCAAAGTATTTACCTCATAACTGACATAACTGTTACACATAACATAACTGTTTACATATATTACAATCCCAATCCTTTTTCCATTGTCTCTGAATCACTTGCTCCCACCATGAGATCTTGGTAACGTCCCAGTCCCCTAGCCAGGAGGTAGCTCTGTCAGTAAGATACCATGTTGACCATATTAGCAAGTAAGAACCAATGAGGATGTTGGTGGAATCCTTGCATTCAGAGGGAGTTTAATTAGAATCTTCCTTCAGAAAAATGTAGGTAGAATATGAATAATTTGAGTAAAATCCTTGTAAATATTGACATATAAATAAAGATTATAAAAGAAAGAAAGAAAGAAAGAAAGAAAGAAAGAAAGGAAGAAAGAAAGGAAGAAAGAAAGAAAGAAAGAAAGAGAAAAAAAGGAAGGAAGGAAGGAAGGAAGGAAGGAAGGAAGGAAGGAAGGAAGGAAGGAAGGAAGGAAGGAAGGAAGGAAGGAAGGAAGGAAGGTGAAATGGATAGAGAATTTTCTTTCCAAAATTTCTGGAAAACATTTTTCAGTCAATTATTTTGACTTTGTGTCTTCCTGTATCAAATAAGGCTTATCATTTCAGTGTTCATTGCATAGCAGGTCCACAGAGAGAAAAGAACAAACTAATATTTTGTAATCTACACTATTGCCTATTTAAGAAAGAAAATTGTTTGCAAGATATCCATTGATTTCTGTCAGTATGTTATGTTTTTATTTCTATGTTATTGCTTTCTATTACAATAATGTTACCTTGTATTTTTTATATTTTTTTTTACTTTCCCTTTCTGAGAACAATACTTTGTTCAATACATCCTCCTCCTCTACCAATCTCTTTCTTCTGTCTGGTTGCTACTAGCTACATAAAAGGATTGGTTAAGATTAGAATAAGCAAAGGCCATTCTCGGTCTCTCTTTCAGACTCTCTGTACTATTTCTCACAGTATTCTTTCCAGTAATTCCGGAACATTCTGTGAAATACAAATGATTAGAGATGGAGATAGAAATATATACAGTACATAGTTGATATTTAGTTCTGTACCATTTTATCTCTTTCTTTTTGTTCATATATCTCCATGCTTTTGCTTGCATCTTATCTTGTTTTTATCAGTTAAATATTTTGATTTTTTTTAAATACATAAAAACACCATATTATATTTTTAATAACTTAATTGAATGATCCAGCTAAATTCTGTGATCTGAATATAAGGGTTGGCTGTAAACTGAACTGAACACTTCTGACATTAATAAATATGACTATGAGCAAAACATGAGCCTGTAGAAGTAAAATGTGAGAGCAATGCAGTCTATCTGTTCAGATTTGTTGCTTTGCCTTGGAGAAGCCTATCACTCTATCACAATCTCCTTTAGAAACAGAAATAGCTATTTCTTTAGTCACTTTATCAAAGAGTGAAATAAAATTGGCTTGGCATGATCTGTTTTTAACAAACCCATGCTGGCCACTGGTTATGACTTTGTTTGCTTCTTGTTGTTTGCAGATCTTTTTTTTAATTATCTTTTCTAGGATCTTTCCAGGTATTGATGTTAAACTGATTGGTCTGTAGTTTCCTGGGTTCATTCCCCACCACCACTTTCTTGAAGATGGGAACCACATCAGCCCTTTTCCAATCCTCAGGTACTTCCTCAGTGCTCCAGGACTTTTGAAAAATGTGGTGCAATGGTTTTTTTGGTAAGTTGGGCAATAGTTTCTTTTTGTGTGAAGACTGATGCAAAGTATGAGTTAAGCAGCTCTGCTTTCTCCCTGTTGCCTGTTATTTCCTTGTCATCTTCTCTATTTAGTGGACCTACAGTTTCTTTGACTTTTTTCTTGTTGTTAATATGTTGGAATAAATTTTTTATTATTATTTTTGATTTCTGTTGTAAGTCTTTGTTCGTTCTGAGCCTTTCTTTTCCTGACTTCATTTTTGCATGTTCTGGATGTCTGTTGATAATCAGTCTTAGTTATGTTCTCCTCTTTCCATTTTTTGTATTTACCTTTTTTTGTCTTTCAGTTTGTCAGAGAGATGTTTGTGCAGCCATGTTGGTTTCTTCTTGAATTTCTTGTTTTTCTTTCTCAGTGGTATTGTGCTGGTATGGGCTTTTATGAGCACTTTTTTTTAGGGTTTCCCATGCTTCCTGGGTTGTTTTCCCCTCTAGGATATTCATACATGGGATCTTTGCTAGGTTCTCTCTGAGTTTGTTAAAGTCAGCTCTTTTGGAATTTAAGACACTGGTTGGATTGTTTTCTATTGCTAGTGTTTGCATTATATTAAATTACAGTATGACGTGGTCATTTTTACCCAAGGTTCTAGCAATTTCAATTCCCTCTATCACTTCTTCTCTGTTTGTAAGGATTAAGTCCAGTATAGCTTTACATCTAATTCCTTCCTCCACCTTTTGGGTGACAATGTTGTCAGCTACATTGGTTAGGAACTTGTTTAATCTCTTGCTCACTGCAGAGTTTGTCTCCCAGTTGATATCTGGATAGTTGAAGTCTCCTATTACTACTGTGGTATGCTTCCTACATACATTTGTTAGCTAGTTGGCAAAGAGTTCATCTATTTCTTCTGATTGGTTGGGTGGCCTGTAATATACACCTATGGCAGTCACTTTTTTTCTCTTTTATATTGACCCATATACATTCTGGAGAGATTTTATCTTTAATCATGTGCATTTCTGTAGATAAGTATTGTTCTCTTAAATATAGTGCAACTCCCCCTCCTATTTTTGTAGACCTGTTTCTTTTGAACAATTTGTATCCATCCATCAATCCATTCCATTCATGGGTTTCATCCCACCAGGTTTCTGTTATGCCAATTATGTCATGCCCTCCCTCATGTACTATTACTTCTAGTTTGCCCTATTTGTTCCCCAAGCTTTGAGCATTTGTATATCAGCATTTAAGATTTTTATGCCTGTCTGTGGGCATGTTTCCTGCATCTCCTGATTGTTGTTTGAGTTTTTCTTTTTTCTAATCACTGCCTGCCTCTTTGTTTGAATTGTTTTCTTGGGATTTGTGATTTGTTTGAGTTCTAGAGATTTTAGAGATTGGTCACCTTCCCCCTCAGTTTTAGCTTAAAGCCCTCCTGATGAGTTGGGCCAGTCTTTTTGCAAGTACATTTTTGCCTATAAAAAGAAAGAGATCAAACGGTCCTATTGTGTGAAAACTTTGTATATAGTATGTTGTATATGGTATGTTTAAATGTGTGTTATGTATGTGTACACTTTCAGAGCAAACCATTGTCCCCACAGTAAAAAAAATGACAATAGAGGTTATCTATCTATCTATCTATCTGTCTGTCTGTCTGTCTGTCTGTCTGTCTGTCTGTCTGTCTGTCTGTCT
>JAKJMR010000097.1:741000-772407 GCA_024449315.1 Daboia siamensis | reverse complement strand
AGAAGAAGAAGAAGAAGAAGAAGAAGAAGAAGAAGAAGAAGAAGAAGCCCTTTGTTCCAAAAAGAATAGTGAGATTGAACTAGCAATTCTTCTCTAGTAAATGGTCCTTCCATCCTTCTATAAGCTTTTTCAGTTATGATAAGGATTCTTTTCGTGAGGTAGATTATCTAGTTTTTCTCGAAAACATGGACTTTAAATCAAACAACGATCCTATAGGTATCTAGTTTCTTGCTGCCAAGCTGCTGGAGGAAAATATTTTCAACCTGTAAAAAAATTGCCCACAATCTTTGGAGTGTGATAAGAATGGATGTATACAGCCAGCTTATTGATTCTAGTTCTCTGTGTCTGGGAATTTGCCGCTTGTATTTAACCATGATGCAAACATTTTATAGCAACTTTTTCTATGCTATGTCCTATGTTGTTGCCTTTATATCAGTTATCATGAAACAGCCTTAAATAGTACTTCCTTATACCAGTATTTAAGTTTTGTTTCCCCTCTTATTCTAATACTATCAAGAACCACTCCACAGTGTATAAAATCTTTTAGACTTTGATGCTGATTAGCTTGGATGGAGGTCAGCTGACTTCAAACAGAGCAATAGGAAACAGCACATTTCATCAAATGTAGCATCCTGCTAATTCAAGGACACTTTGTACAAGGCAGCAATAAATGTGTAGAGACTAAACTGAATTAAATATCTGAATTAATTATCAGAGAGTGACATTATTTTCCAACCCATGCAACTAAAAACCATATGCTATTTTGGTTTACTAGGAAAGCAAACACTATTTTAAGATGGCACTTTACTTTTGTTAATAATATAAATAAAATATTGGTGTGATCATTTGCAGCCTAAAAGGATGCCAAGAATTCCATTAATAATTTACTTTAACGACTAATTTTCAGTTCAGTGTACCATGTCATTCATTAAGGAAGAATCTAACAACAGAATGAGATTTGACAGATTGATTGAATTTTTAAGCACCAATCTTTACTGAATAATTTGCTAAGTGTATACTGAAAATTATGAACCATATGGCCATCCAAATTATGTATTACAATACAAAAAAGGAATACTGGCAATAGTTTTGAGGAAATAGAACAGAGAATTTATTAACATCATCAAGGTCCAGGAGTGAAAATAGGATAGGATAGGATAGGATAAAGTAGGGAAGGTAGAGTAGAACTGAATAGTATAATAAACTAGATTATTACCATCAATCAATAAAAAGAATCATGGAAAATGTTAAAACTTATCTATTACTTTTCTATTGTTTTTTTTATTCCAGCAACCCCTTTTTCTTGCAAATTTAAGGGTATGTGACAGAGTTCTTTTTAACTGCCTTCCGGTGTAACCATCATGGAGGACACTAACTGGATCCCTAATGGTAAGTCATCCTAATGAATGCAAAAAACAGTGAAGAACATGGTTGCCTTCCTGCCTGCTTGAACTTCCTGTATCAGTACGTGTGTGTGTGTGTGTGTGTTTGCCTCAATATCCCAGTTCAGGATGAATAAACTGAATGGAACACTTTGGTTTGAAAGAACAATCTGAATAGCAAGTCTTAAAAAGATTTATAGATCAAAACCAGCACTTTGAATTGATTTCAAACCCATAATTCTGTACATCAAATAAGAAACACAGCCAGCCAATACTTGAAACAGAAAAAAAAAGTTGATTGGTTACAGTAAAACACTTATAAGATAAGAGATAGGTATTTTGTTGTTGTTGTTGTTATCTGTGAAGTCTTGTCCGACCCATCGCAACCCTATGGACAATGTTCCTCCAGCCCTTCCTGTCCTCTACCATCTTCTGGAGTCCACTTAAGCTCACGCCTACTGCTTCAGTGACTCCATCCAGCCACCTTATTCTCTGTCGTCCCCTTCTTCTATTGCCCTCAATCTTTCCCAGCATTAGGCTCTTCTCCAGTGAGTCCTTCCTTCTCATTAGGTGGCCAAAGTATTTGAGTTTCAACTTCAGGATCTGGCCTTCTAAAGGGCAGTCAGGGTTGATCTCTTCTAGGACTGACCGGTTTCCTCTGTTAGAAAATTATGTAATATTTTCAATTCAGGAATTAAGCTTTGTTTTTACCATAGCTATGTGAAGTTTCCTATATTACAGATTGCAAAGTACATTCTGAAGGAGTTGAAATAGGGGCATAATTTTGACTCTTGTTTATGTGATAAATGTATATCGCCTGATATATAAAGCCCTGATTAAAATGTCAACTATTTTTTTTACAATTTTTGTTTTATTCAGAAAATTAAAATACAAAATAGAAAAGAAAAAAAATCACAGAAACAAAACAAACCTAGACAAGAACATAAACAAATGTGAACTAAAAAGAACAAAAGACAAAAGACATATTATATTATGTCTTTTGGTCTTTTGTTCTTTTTAAAACATTAACTATTTCCCCCCATTTGTGGAAGACATGGACGATTAGGATTATTCATACTTTAGATCAATTCATTGCCAATGAAGTTTCCAAGCCATAGGATTTGTTGCAAGTGGAGTGCCTAAAGCAAAATAATTAATTAATATACATTACATAAACTAAAACCTACAATAAGGAACAATTAAAGATCATCACTAAGGCAAATATATCTTTATTTGCAGAAACTTTGAAATAAGTTGCTGGAATACCGATTATTAATGAATCAATGGCAAGGATTCTTAAAAATTATTGCATATTTCTTATGAGATTATTTTGCATTTTTATTCACTTGCTGGAGAATAGTTGAAAGTGACTGGTTATTAATTTCATTATATTGGAAATATAAAATTGATGAGGGGACACTTACTTATTTGATAGGGGCTTGTTCTATTAAAGTTTCATTTTGATTTGATAGTTATATAATGGCTAATATGATGACACAAAGATCCTTAGAGTATAAGTTTATGAATGTGTTGTTTAATTATATATAAAGTACATGAGGAATATAGATTTATTACACTCAGGGCTAGGAAATAAAGTCACTGAACGATGCTAGAAAGCTCAGTCTTAAAATTTTGAATTACAGATATGTGTTTACTATTCATTTATGAGTAGGCTTTTTATTGATTTAATGACAGGATGGATTAATAATATTTATTTTTGCAGACAAAGTATAATGGCAACATGTAAAATGGGCTGAAATATATGCGATATAATTTTTATGTCTTGTTGTTTTTCAGTTTTTTGTGGTTTTCTTTTTCTGTAGGTTAAGAATATAGTGCTGTTTCCATAATATACTCCAGTCGGAAGTTTAACTGAAACGGTCCCTTGGGGTCCAAATAACCCATTTTCTCTTAATCCTCTGAAACTGCCATCAGACCATTTTTGCCACAATCTTTCATGTGAAGGTAAGATTGGAAACTGGCTGATAAATTGTCCAGTATGGAGGGGTCCAATGATGGACTATTGAGGAGAAGATATAGCACCAGCTCCTTCAAGCTGGAGAGACCATCCTGTCCTTGAAAGGGAAGATATTGCTGCATGAGCACATCCATTAGTCACCTCCTGGAGGGCCTTATCAACTCAGGGGAGCCAGTATCTACAGACAGGAATCTGAACTGCCAGATTAAAGAACTTTGCCTTCTTCTTTGGTAGTGACAAAATCAAAAGTTCAGATAACCTCATAAGATTGTGTCCCATGCTACTCACTTTGAACTGCCCAGTCATTCCCAATACCAACTGAATCTAAATGATTTTAGCTGCCAAAGAACATAGATTTCAACTGATATTCAGTCAGATTTACTCAATGACTTTCTCAAATGGTGCTTCAAGCATTGCTTCTGGTGCTTCATCTTCTTAGAGAACCACAATTACATAGAAATGTCACATAGGAATCTAATTCAGAATCTCAGTCACCCTCTTTTCCAGGCCACAACTAAGATCGCAGCCAAACTGCCTACTGGAACCATGGGAAAACCCCAAAATCCCTCTGGGATCCAATATGGTACATTAATGGGTTGGACTAATATAACATGTTCCCCACATTTCTTGTCTTTCTCTTATTTAATCTCTTATTTTTCCCAAAACAGAATCAGAATCCAAAGTTATTTTAACTGTAGTCTAGTTATAACATATTTTTAAACATTATTGAAAACTTTTAGTGGGATTCTGGTGTCCTAGTAGTACTCAACTACCTCTTGTTTTCTATACTTAATCACCTCTCATCTTCTACAATAAAAAGCTTAACTTCATTGATTTATTCTGTTCCACTTTTTTTATCTTGTTGAAATGGATGATTAAGTCATTATGGATCCATGATTATAGACCAAAGGATAGCCTCTGTTTAGTATAAATGTCCAAATACTTCTGGCTAAAAAGGAAGTATGTCCTTTCCATTTATTCTGGAAAAAAACAGTGTAAATTTATGTGTATAGTACTAAGCTTATTTACATACCAATAGTACTTTTTTTTTCTTTAAAGAAAAACACATTATCTTCTGTTGTGACATGAGCTATGTTGTCTGATCAATATTAAATTACTTTTCGGCATGCACACTCTCTAGACCTACCTGATCATTATTCAGTGTCATTTTACTCTTTATTTGGTAAAATTTAGATAGATAGATAGATAGATAGATAGATAGATAGATAGATAGATAGATAGATAGATAGATAGAGACAGAGACAGAGACAGAGACAGAGAGACAGAGACACAAACAGACAGACAGACAGACAGACAGAGAGATAGAGACAGAGAGACAGAGAGAGACAGAGACAGAGAGACACACAGAGACAGAGACAGAGACAGACAGACACACACACACACACACAGAGAGAGAGAGACAGAGACAGAGACAGAGACACACAAAGAGATCTATACTGCAATTTACTAGGCTAAACAGGTTGTATCCCACCCACCCACTCCACTTCTTCTCTACTTTGATTCTTTGGAAAGGCTAGTCTAGAAATAACATTAATTAATTAATTAATTCTTTTTAAAACAACTTGTGGTGATTCAACAGCTATTCAAAATAGTTTTCTTCTTCATGTGACTGACATGTTCCCACACATATTCAAAACTGTAATAACAGAAGGCCAAGTCACAGCTTCTGATGATTGCTCTCCACCCAACAGAGTCCAGGTACTCAATGAAGAGCCTCTAAGATATAATAGTTTAAGACTCCCACCGATTTTTTTTTGTATTGCTATTTTTTTATATGAGTAGACATACAGTAGGCACAAGGACAATTTCTGCTTACGTGGATCACCAGGAGGCAGTACATGACCAATTTTGTCCTATGCTGGGAATCTTGGATATACATAGTCAAATCTTTCCACATGCTTCTAACCCTGGTATTAACTTAGTATGTCTAATGTGTCAATGTACATTTGATAAATGCAAATATAAGATGATAATGGTCCTATATATATCCTGGTGGTTAAAATAAGTAAAAGTACTTTAAGTCTTACTTGCCTTTCATCTATATACTCATTGACAACATTGTCAGAAGAGTAAAAAACTCTATCAGAGGGGATGGATCGTGGTTCATTTTTGATGCATGATAAACAAAGAAAACCCAAAGCATATATTCTACTATTAACCTTTTTAATTACAAAGAAACTTATAAAAACACAGAAAGACTCATGGCTACATGTTTATCTCACCAGAGAACACAAAGAAGAGGAAAGAGAAAGTAACTTTTGCTTTAGGAATGCGCACACAATAGTAAACTGGCTGAACATGAGACACTTACCATGGTTATAATGATAAGATAACAAGACTGCTTGCAAAGTACAAAACCATAACTTGCTTTACTGAGAAAACAGAAAAATGCAGTGACAAACATACAGCTGTGAGGTGGGTTGGGCTGAGAGAGAGAGATGGTCCAAGGTCTCGTGGCTAATGTAGAACCAGAATTCCCAGTCTCCTGGATTGTAGATTATGCCTTAACCACTAGATGAAATTGACTCTCTCCTTATTGAGTCTGCCTTTGCACACTGATAAATTGTAAGAGAGATTTGTGGCTATCTATTTCAAAATGTTTTATTCACTAAGGTTGATTATCAGCAAGGCCAACAGTTTTGCTAGATTTCATATGTTTAATGGCATTTTAAAAATTACCACATAGTAAAAGGGCCAGTAAAATAATACTGCTGGAGTTCCTACCACTTAATTTTCTTAAAGATTAAGGACTATTGGTATACTCCTTGATTGAATGCTACCTTAGGGCACCATTCCACTTTCTTTGTGTTAATGAAATAGAAAATTTTGTGTTCTCTTCATGTTTCAAAGTTTCTTGGTGGTGTTGATCATGCCCATATTTTCAGTGATACAACAACAACAACAACAACGATGATGATGATAATGTTGGAAGGGACCTTGGAGGTCATCTAGTCCAATCCCCTGCTGAGGCAGGAACATTTCAGACAAATGGCTGTCCAGTCTTTTCATAAAAACTTCCAGTGTTGGAGCATTCATAACTTCTGGAGGCAGGTTGTTCTACTGATTAATTGTTTTAACCGTCAGAAAATTTCTGCTTATTTCTAGGTTGCTTCTCTCATTGGTTAGTTTCCATCTGTTGGTTCTTGTCCTGCCTTCAGGTGATTTGGAGAATAGCTTGACTCCCTCTTCTTTGTGGCAGCCCCTGAGGTATTGGAACATGGCTATCATGTTACCCCCTTGTCCTTGGGGAGAAGGGTGGCATATAAATGTAATAAATCTAATCTAATCTAATCTAATCTAATCTTCATTAAATTAGACATCCCAATTCCAGCAACCGTTCCTTATGTTTTAGCCTCCAGTCCCTTGATCATCTATGTTGCTGTTCCCTGTACTCTTTCTAGAGTCTCAACATCTTTTTTACATCATGTTGACAAAACTGGATGCAGTATTCCAAGTATGGCCTTACCAAGCCATTGTAAAGTGGTATTAAAGCTTCATGTGATTTTTTTTTTATTGAAAAGTTTTACAATAAATTTTGAATACAAACCCCCCCTCCCCTTCCCCTCTCCCCAACCCTCCCCAGCCCTCCCCTCCCCTCCCCCCTCCCCAACTTCCCAGAGCTAAATACAGGGTATAAAAATACGAACAAACATAATCTAAAATAAGCAAACAACAATAAAATATTAAATTCTATCGCACTTTAACTCTCAGTAAAATAACTGCAAGATAATTATACATCATATATATCCTCTATTTATTTAAATGCTAAGTGAAACTTTTTAGTCCCATATTTATTTTGAATATAGTCAATCCATCTCCTCCACTCCACAATAGATCTCTGTTGCGATTGGTCTTTCAAATACTCTGAAATCTTTGCCATTTCCGCCAAGTTAGAAACTTTTAAAGTCCATTCTTCTATAGTTGGCAGTTCTTCCTTCTTCCAATATTGCGCTACTAAAAGTCTCGCTGCCGTAATTAAATTCAACATCAACTTAGTGTCTACAATGGTGGTATCTGTAGTAATACCCAATAAAACAGTTGTGGAAAAAACTTTATCCTTTTCTTGAATATTTTTTGCATGTTCCAACAAATTTTAATCCAAAAAGCTTTAACCTTTTTACAAGTCCACCATATATGAAAATACGTTGCATCCTCACAACCACACCTCCAACATTTGGGCTGGCAGTTCGGATACATACTTGCTAATTTTTTAGGATCTAAGTGCCACCTGTAAAACATTTTATAAAAATTCTCTCTTAAGTTTTGGGCCTGTGTAAATTTTACATTTCTAACCCAAATCTTTTCCCAGGTATCCATTGTAATAACTTCTTGAAAATTCTGAGCCCACTTTATCATACAGTCTTTAACAAATTCGTCTCTGAATCAATTTCTATCAATGCAATATATATCCTTTTTATATGTGCTTGACCTTGATCTCTAATTTGCTTTACCAAATTTTCATCAATGATTGAAAAACCAGTTTTTTGGTCCTCTTTCTATCTAGCCTGTAATTGCCCATACTGAAACCAGGTTTGTACAATCTTTTCTTCTTTTAAAATGTTAAAGGTAAAGGTAAAGTTTCCCCCGCACGTGCGTGCTAGTCGTTTAAAACGTTATATGGCTTTAATTGCCATACATTCCTCTCAAAACTTAAAATTTCCTTATATGTAGTCACATCATGTTTAAATCCAACATTTATATTTTCTATTGAGTGTTTAGGAATTGCCCAAATAGGTATCTTAAAATTTAACTTATATCTGTACTTTTTCCAGACTCGCAACAGAGCATATCTTAAAATATGTATCTTGAACACATTATCCACCTTCTTGTCATATAATAAATATGCATGCCATCCAAATAACAAATCATAACCCTCAAGATTTAATAATCTCACTTGTGTTAAAGTAAACCAGTCACTTATCGCTGACAAAGCAGCAGCCTCATAATATAATTTGAGATTAGGCATTTTAAGACCTCCTCTTTCACACGTATCTTGCATTATCTTAAATTTAACTTGTGGCTTTTTCCCTGCCCATACAAATTTATTAACTCCTTTTTGCTATTCCTCCAAATTTAAATCCTTTTTAAGTATAGGTATCATTTGAAATAAAAATAAAAATTTTGGCAAAACATTCATTTTCACTGCTGCGATTCTCCCCAATAAAGATAATTGTAATTTTTCCCAACTATCTAATTCTTTTTGTACTTTTCCCCATAACTTTTCATAGTTATTTTTATATAACTTCACATTTGAGGCTGACAAATATATCCCCAAGTATTTAATCCTTTGAACTATTTCAAATCCTGTTAACTCTTCTAAAACAGTCTTTTGTGATACTGTCATATTTTTAGACAATATTTTAGTTTTTGGTATATTGATCTTAAATCCAGAAACTTTCCCATATTGCGTTATTATCTCCATCAGTTCTACAACTGAATAATCAGGCTGAGTTACTGTAACAACCAGATCATCTGCAAACGCCCTCAATCTATAATCCTGATCTCTTATTTGGATTCCCCTAATTTTATCCGAATCACGTATTTTAATCAGTAATGTTTCCAATGTTAAAACAAATAATAGAGGTGACAACGGGCACCCCTGCCTTGTACCTTTTTCAATATTACATAATTCACTCAAGCTATTGTTAACTATTAAACGAGCTGTTTGCTTTTGATATATTGCCCTAATTGTAAAAATTTATCCCCAAATTCCATCAAAAATTGCCAGTCCAGTTGATCAAAAGCTTTTTCAGCATCCAAAAAGATCAGCGCTGCAGGGATCTGATTGTTTCTTTCCAAAAATTCCAATAAATCTACAATATGTCTCACATTATTCTTCATTTGTCTACCACTTAAAATCCAGTTTGATCACCATGAATTACTTGTTGTATTACCCTCATTAATCTGTTAGCTAAATTTTTTGCAAATATCTTGTAGTCCGTATTCAAAAGTGATATTGGCCTATAATTTCTAGCTTGGGTGACATCCTGGTCTTCCTTCGGGATCAAAGAAGTAAAAGCAGTCTTCCGCGATGGGGGTACCCCTCCTCCCATTTGAATTGTCTGAAACAATTCCCTTAAAGGCTTCACCATTTCTAACTGTAAATTTTTATAATACACAGCAGTCAATCCGTCAGTACCCGGCGCTTTATCCACTTTCAAGTTATCAATTGATTCATCCCTTCCTTTTGTTCTTGTGTAAGAACAGGAATATTAGCTCTTGTCAAATAATTATCTATATCTGCATATCTAATCTTATCTCTAGCATACAACTTGGAATAAAAATCAACAAAAGTCTTTTTAATAAGACTCTGCTGGTACACTACTTTACCCTTATGTTCTATTCTATCTATATTAGAAGCCCTTTGCTTCTTCCTTAACAAATAAGCTAACCATCTACCTGGTTTATTAGCATTACAAAAAGTATTATGTCTAACATACCGTAAGTTAGTTGCCACTTGATCTGCCATTAACTTATCGAACTGACCCCTTAGTAAAGTAATTACTTCTTTAATCTTCCCATCAGATGGATTCAAAATTAAAGCCTTTTCTTTTTCCTTAATTTCATCCTCTAATTCAGACATGTCAAACACAAGGCCCGGGGGCCGGATCCGGCCCGCGAAGTGGTTTCATGCGGCCCGCAAAGCCATCCTGGAAACAGTGAGGGAACGGCCCCCACTGCCTTGGCCCTGGCCCAGAGACCCTCCTTCTGCCAGAGACCCTCAGATCTCTCCCACTCCTGCCCAGGCCCCCATAGGCACCCTTGAGGCGAACGATGTAGAGCTGGCCACGCCCACCCAGTAGGCCATACGCACTCTAGCCATGCCCACCCAGTAGACCACACCCACCCAGGCCATACCCACCCGGCCCCCTGAGGGCAACCGCGATGCTGATGTGGCCCTCAATGAAATTGAGTTTGACACCCCTGCTCTAATTCTTTCCTCCTAAATTCCAATTTACGTCTATATTTATTGTTCAAATATATTAATACACCTCTCATGTAAGCTTTACTTGTATCTCAGACCATCTCAATAGAAGTACCTTTATGCATATTAATTTTAAAAAATTCCTTCCTCTGTTTTTTACACTCTTCCACATTTTCCTGATATCCAAACAAATTTTCATTTAAGCACTAGGATTGTCTATCCCTATTATCTTTGTCTATTTCTAACCATACTGGACTATGATCAGATATAGTTCTTGGGCAAATCTTGGTCTTCTTGATCCTAGAAAAAAAATCATTAGTAATTAATACAAAATCAATCCTAGAAAAAGATTGATGCCTGTCGGAGAAAAAAGTAAAGTCTTTTTCTTGCAAATTCCTTTCTCTCCAAACGTCTCTCAATTCCAAGTCATCCTTCGTTTCAAAAAAAGATTTAGGCAGTTTAGCATGACTTGGGGTGCTTTTTTTAAAAAAAACCCTTGTCCATTTGTACATCCAGAATGCCATTCCAGTGTCCCATCAATATACAAGATTTATAATCCCACTGAATAATCTTGCTGTGTAATAAACTGTAAAAATCTCCTTGTTGTTGATTAGGAGCATATAGTCCAACCAAAAGCATTTTCTTGCCTTCTATGAACAGTTCAATTATAACATATCTTCCTTGTTTATCTGCTTCAATTAAAGTCGCTGTCAAAGTGTTCTTAACATAAATGACCACTCCATTTTTCTTTTCAGTTACAGAAGCAATAAACTGTGTACCCAACCTCGAATTTAACAAATACTTTTGTTCCGTGGCTCTAATATGTGTTTCTTGTAGACAAATAACATCATTCTTAAATTGCTTTAAATATTGAAATACTTTCTTTCTCTTCTGTGGTGAATTTAGACCATTAACATTCCAGGTTAGAAGCTTTGTCGCCATTTTTCGCGACCTGAAGCTTTTGGAGCGCTTCTTCCAAAATCACCTGCACTCTCTTTGGTCGCGCTCCTCCCACTGCTTCACTATAAGTGAGTTTTTGAGATGCCGTCATAACTCTCTGCTGTTCTTGCTCTTGCTCTTGTCTCATTCGTCTAGCAGCAGCACATGTCACTTTTTGCTCTCTAACCTCCTCTGATGATACTGAAATTTGATCCACTCCTGTAACTTTCTGAGATTCTCCATCTTTCAGCTGCCTAACTCCTTCAGCGCCTTGTGCGTTCTTACTTTGTGATTGACGCTCTCCCTCACCATTCTTCTTTTTGGATTCCAAAAGTGGTATAGGAACTGCCTTTAAAACATTGGCATAGAAATCACGTGCCTGTAACACTGTAAGAAGACGATGTCTCGTGCCTGCATATATCACCACCATACCCACTGGAATCTCCCATCTGAACTAAATATCCTGTCTTCTTAATTTTTCTGCCAAAAAAGCAAACTCCTTTCTTCTTCTTAAAATCTTTGGAGGGATCTCTTTTAGAATCAAAACTTCTTGCTCTGCAATTGCAAATTTACTATTATAAAAAGCTTGAATGACCTCATTTCTGATTGCTCTCTTTGTAAAATAAACCACCACATCTCTAGGTAATTTCCATTGTCTTGCAATCCATGAATTAACATGAAATATTTTGTCTATATCCACCATAATATCTTTTGCTGAACGCCCCAAAACGCCTTCCAGGGCTTCTGAAACTACTTTTTTCAAATTTTCCTTAGAATCCTCTTTTAAGCCCCTAATTCTCACAGCAAAGTCCATCTCATGGTACTGGACCATGGTTAAATCATCATCAATCTTATCCATCACAGTTTCAGCATCCATCATTTTAGCATCTAGTCTGATGTTATTTTGACTAAGTTCCTCTACTCTCTCGTCCAAGCGTTCAATGCAAACGGCCATGCCTTGAAATGCAAGTAAGATGTCTGCCCTCATTTCTGTTAGCTTCTCATCCATAAGTTCTGTAAGCTTCTCATCCATAAGTTCAACTAATTGTTGAGATTGCTTTTTCATAGCCTCTTGCAAAACATCCTGCAAATCTTTTACTGTCAAAGCTGGTGCAGGTGCAGGTACAGGGGGAGGGGGCATTAAAGCCTGTAACGAAGATTGCTGCACTGGGGAAGCCCCTGCACTTCTAGAAAATTTAGATGATTTGGCAGCCATTTTCACCCACTCAATTCTATTGCGCACTTTCACTTTTTAAAAATCTCCAGAAAGTCCACTGAGTTAAAGATCATATACTTGCTCTGACATGATTCTTCTGTACAGCTCTGCCTGCATCCAAGCAATCCAAAGTTCACTCCCACTGGCAGGGATGGTTGCTGCGCCCTGCTCTGCTCCAAAGCCCTGGAGCAGAGGCGTCCTGAGGTCCGGAGCAAACTCAGGCTTCGGGGGGGCTCAATCCTTCAACCACCAGAGTTTCAACTCTGGCAGTCTGGGAGAGCTCTACCCCTGCCTGGGCGCTCACCCCCTCCTCTTCTCCTGAGAAGCGGGCTTCCGAGCTGTCAAAACAGCTGATCGGCGCTGTTTTTGGCAGTTCTACGGAATGACAGGGCTGACAGCCTAAATGGCTGCTGGCGGCAGAGCCTTGCCACCCGGAAGTGATCAAGCTTCATGTGATCTTGATTCTATCCCACTGTTAATGCAACCTAGCACTGTGTTAACTTTTTTGGCAGCTGCAGCACACTGCTGGGTCATATTTAAGTGATTGTCCACTAAGACTCCAAGATCCCTCTCACAGTTGCTAGTGTTAGGTATTGTTGTGCAGAGGTCTCCTTGTGCTACCAAGGAGTTGCACAGACAAGGAAGGGTATTGAGAGCAGTAAAAGATCACAGTAACCACAAGATACACTGAGTTGGGAAAGTAGAAAGTAGTTTACTTTAAGGTGGTGTAAAAACAAAAATGCACAGTCAAAAATAATCAGTCCAGGTCATACACAAAAATAACAGTCCAAGTACAAATCCTAATACATAGTCTTCTTACCAGTCCCGAGGTCAAAAACACAGTTATGCAGATACAGAGCAAAAAATCAATAATAGAGCGATCAGCAAATTCAGATATTCAGGGAGATCCAGTGACAGAGAGAATCTATGTTTCTAGCTCCCTCTTATGGCCATGAGCAACCTCACACGCCCATGGATCAATTACCTTCTTAAAGTTACAACATCATCATGCCTTATATATTTCCAACCCAATATGTAGGCTATCATCATATGCCTAACAGCTACTATTGAGTAAGTTACCACATATACTATACCTGTGTATTTTGTTTTTCTTGCTTAAATGTAGAACCTTACTTTATTTCCTGCCTTGTGCTATATTGTTCATTAAACAACATGTCTATACTTTTTCCCCTATAGAAAACTGTCTTATTTTTTGTCATCTATCTCTCTACACATTTAGCTATTCGTATAACAGTTTATTTAATTTGTATGATGCATAATCCATAATAGACTCTCTGTGGGGTTATATAAATCAACAATTAAAACATCCGTGGTAAGCTATTTACTGAATATCCATAAACATAAAATAGCATGCCTACTATAGCCATATTAAGAATAAAACATCCATAGTAAACAATAAAAATAGAAATCCCAAATAATATTAAGTAAATGAATAGGTACTCATTAGCCATAATCCCAGAGGAATATACAAATAATTTCTATTAGTACTACACATTACAGGAGCCAACCTTCGTACAAGATGACCATCAGCCACCAAATGTCTTTGGGAATAGCTAAAACTTTCCCATTTTCTAGAAGCCCTACGGGTCTAATGCAGTATCCAAGTGAAAGCTATTGCATGTTCTTGGTGCCATTGCTAGAATCAATAGTTTCATTAAGAAATCAAAAATTTAAATTTCCAATAATTTAGTAGTAAAATAATATGGTTGGAAATGTGGGGTCTTTGAACAGATGAGATAGCTTGTTAAGCAATAACTGATACTATATTAAGACAGACATTATGTTTCAATTAAAGTAATAATACTAATTAGAAAAAATATTTTTAGAAATTGAGAAGCAGGAAGTTTGTTCATTTCCTTCTAACTTGAGGAGTGAGTCGGTGATAACTGGTAAATCCAGTAAGGCATAATCAAAGATAATCATATGGCTGCATATATAGTAACTCACTGTAAATTTTTGATTAACTATGTCATCAGAATAGAGTTTTGAGGCTAGAGGGTGTGGGCACCATAGAACAGAATTGTGCACCATTTGTTTGTGTTCTTTTTGAAGGAAAAGGTCTACATCTTGTATTTTAGCTGTCAAGAGCATGAGAAAGATAATAAAGGAGTTAGTGCAGCAAAGTTCCATCAGACAATCATTTTGATGTTAATGTACATTCTGCAAGGAGTTTTTTCACCACCCTTTCTAATGATAGCCATTAGTTTGGAAGACATTTAAAAAAAACAGGAGGTGGAGGAAGGGAAAGATATGTGAGGGGAATATGGCAAAAAACATTAAAGAAACAGTAACTTATATAAATCTATTGGAAGAAAAGAAACAACTATGGAGGTGGCTGCAACTTAGACAAAAAGGCAATTAAACAACCAAAAGGCTTTACACAGCAAGTAATGCAAATCAAACACGTTGATTGATTTTCTGGATTTAAATTAAAAACAACAACAACAACAACAACAACAACAACAACAACAAAAAACTAAGGCAATAACAAGGCACCTAATCTCTGAGGGAAAAAACATTTTGGAAAAAACCCCCAGACTAGTTGTGAAATAACAAGACTCAGTAAATATTCAGGACTCCATCTGACAGAAAATAATAAAGATATATTTCAAAACAATTGCAACAAATTAAGAAAAGAAATAAAACAAAATCCTGAAATACTTAAGACTCCATCTGACAGAAAATAATAAAGATATATTTCAAAACAATTGCAACAAATTAAGAAAAGAAATAAAACAAGATCCTGAAATGAGCAGAAGTCTGAAACTCTTCTGGTTAGGATGGACTGCAGTAATCACAATGAACTTTCTCTTTCAAATGGCACCAATTCTAACTTCAAACAAAAACCGGTAGGACTGGTAAAGAAAAGTCTATAGATTTGTATGGAATGTGGGGGGGGGGGGGAAGAGTGTTTTGAAATTCTACAAAATTGAAAGAAAAGATGTAAACTGACATTATTCTCCAGTCTAAGATTGTATTTTAAAGCAAGCTGTGTATCATAGAAAAGAGAATGGATAAGATCTCCGTACAATAAAATATCATTAAAAGAAGGATCAGGTTTAACAAATGGACTTTATAGGTATCTATGCTACAAAGGAACAAAAGAAAAAAAAATGAAAGGACATATAATAAGACAAAGCCTACTGAAAATCTGGCTAATTCAGAAAAAGAAAAAGAAGGAGGAGGAGGAGGAGGAGGAGGAGGAGGAGGAGGAAAGCAATTCCATCTCTACCCTCAAATTCTTTTGACTCTCAGACAATTTACAATACACACACACACACACATTCTTTGTTAGCAAGCCAACAATTTTACACAAATATGAGCTGCCACTGCTGTGGCTACTGCCTGTGCATGGCCTTGGGTTAGGCTGAAACAGGAAATAAGATTTGTCCCGTGATTGGGACACAAGCAAGTGCATTCTAAATACTTAACAAACATTTAACATGTTTGGGGCCTAGCAAGGTAATCTAAATAGTTAACAAGCATTATATATATATATGTAAATTGGTTTTGCTAACAAAGAATTAAAGGGAGACTGATATGCATTTCAAACTTATTTGTTTTCATCAGTCAGCCATACCCTTCTGAGATTCGAACCTGTACGTTTTGTAAACAAGAGAAATATTCTTTATTGAAATAGGGGATTGTGGGTTACCCAAAAATTAAGCTTTCTTTTGTATATTATAGGCTACTCTAGAGCATTTTATTGCAATTAGGTAAAACTTAAAAACAGGATATTGATATGTATTAGTGAAAATATATTGAAAATTCTGTTAATTGACTAGGTCACAACTAGAAATGTATTAACTTGATTATTTTAACTATATGATAACTAAGGGAATCAGAGAGAGAATCCTTGTTGATGCAACCTGAACTATTTACAAACAACTTGTTATTTGTTACTTTGACTACCCAACCACTGTATTGCTTAACAAATACATGTATGTGTAAATATTAAATAATCAATAAAACTTGTATAAAAAAAGAAGAAAGATGACAGAATTTGAAAGCTTATACAAAACCAAGATCATTCATGAGGATATGTTTGTAAACTGTTACTGGAATATGACTCAGACATAAAAGAAATTTTAAATTGTATGATAAAATGAATGCAAACTGTGAAAGAACTAATCACAGCAGTTCAATGAAAAGAATAACAGAATAACAGAGTTGGAAGGGACCTTGGAGGTCTTCTAGTCCAACCCCTGCTCAAGCAGGAAACCCTATGCCATTTCAGACAAATGGTTTTCTAATCTCTTCTTTAAAATCTCCGGTGTTGGAGCATCTACAATTTCTGGATGCAACCCACTGATTAATTGTTCTAACTGTCAGGAAATTTCTCCTTAGTTCTAGATTGGTTCTCTCCTTGATTAGTTTCTATCTGTTGCTTCCTGCCCTGTCTTCAGGTGCTTTGGAGAATAGGTTGACCCTCTCTTCTTTGTGGCATCCCCTGAGATATTGGAACACTGCTATTCATTAAACTAGGCATACCCAATTCCAGCAACTGTTCTTCATATGTTTTAGCAAGGGAAAAAGCAATAAAAATTAGTCCAAGCTACAGTTTATTGGGAAATTGATGTTAAATGTTCTCTAAGTGATATATACCTCTATCCATAATTGCCAAGATATATAAAGCATATAACAACAAATGCTGGAAATGCTATAATAAAGAAGAAACAGTTGGCCATACGTAGTGATTGTGCAAAAAAACCCTCCTAAAATATTGGAAATAAATACATTAATAATAAAATAAAATTTGAACAGACATTTCAAATTTAGACATGACTCTGGAAAACATACATGAAAAAAGTTACAATTCAGAAAGAAACATGTTGACTCCAGCAGAATAAACCTTGAACAGCATTATAAAATATGCTTTGCCAACAATAACAAACTGAGACAAAAATAGGAAAGTATGTTGTGCTATGTCTGCATACACAATGAAAATTCAAGCATGAATGGCTCTGTTACATACAACTCATCACAAAGCAAGGTGTCAACTCTGCAACCAACCTGGCTGAAGCCATCTTGTTCATTTTCGATTGCCACAAGACTGGGGAGAGGAATGGGAAGTTTTATGCTAGCTTAAACAATTCTCTGTCCTGTGGGAAGCAAGGTCATTTCTATTTCTTTGGCTGGAAGGTTGAGCCTAATGTTAGAAAGCCACCAAACTATTCTATTGGGAAACACAGTTGATTGCATAGGTTACGGGCTGGGAAGTTTAACTTTGTAATACTGTTACTTTTGGTGGGAACTTTAGCCTTGGTTTAACTTTTGATGGTGCCAATACTTTGTAACCAATAAACATGTTCTTAGAGGAAAACTCAAGCCTTGGAGTTCTGCTTTAATTGGTCTCATCTATTGGAACCATGACACAAGGTAGATTTAATTAAATATGTTTTTAGGACTCAGATTGAAACTAAGAACGTGTACTAATAATTCAAATTTCTAATATCTAATACTCATAGTTGGAGACATAAAAAGAAGAGAAGGGAAGGACATAATTTACATAATTTACTTTTCAATATGTATATTTAAATTCAAATGTAGAAATATTTTACATTGTCGTGCTTTTTTTCTTTATAACATTTTCTTTGCATTTTTATATTTTAACAATAAATATATAGTAAAAAAGAGAAAGGGTAATATAGTGATTGCAAGGAAACTCCATGATTTTTTGTAACTATTTTTTACTACAGAAAATATGGGGAAACACCTGAACATGTAATGACTTCTGAGGTATGTATGTTGTAAGGAGTGAACTTGAGCAATCAAAGCCAATTCAAGTAATAAGAGCAGATATTCAAGATTGCACTAAATCCCTGAAACCTAACAACATCCACCTGAGAGTTCTTAAAGAACTCAAATATGAAATTGCTGATTTTGGTTCAGTGCTAGAAAACTGAATGGTAGCCAAAGTGATGTCAAGTTTAAAAAAAAGAACACTGGGAAGAGCCAGGAAATTATAGGCCAATTAGATAATGGCTCTTTTGAACAAATTGATTGAAATTGTATAAAACCATGAAGCATACAAAGAGACAATCTTTCTGAAGGAAAATCAATATGGATTCTGCAAAGGTAAAAATTCTGCTTTCTCCACCTTTTACAGGATGAGTGGATTTGACTTTCTTTAAAATGGATGACGACTACCATTTTGGCACTCTATACTTGATGAAGTTCCTCATCAAAGGTTCTTGAGTACATGATCATAGAATAAGCAAAGCAAACACAAACCAAGTTAGAGGGGTTAAGAATTAGAGAAACATAATACCACATGAGGGAGCAAAGGAACACTGAAAAACAAAATTCTGATGTTTGTGCAAATATTGGATTGCATTTACATGTTTATTGTTCCTCAAAGGTCTTTGTCTTCTTTGTAATTTTGTTAATTTTGTTTACTATTGTTAGTTGCTCTTTTGTTTTACTATTTTAATCTTCTAACTGAAAGAAAGGAATACAAGGCACTTAAAATCCCTTTGGACAGACTGTTATATAAACTCCAATAAACAAACACTCTTTAATTGCCCAATTGGTTTCAATTCTCTCAAGACTTTTATGCAGGAGTTCCAGGAGCAATAAAGTAGCCTGCTCCTATATTTGAAATTTTCTTTTATTACGGTCACTGATCAGAAATGCAAACAGAAAACACATTACAAATAAAGGTAAAGTAAAAACAAGGTATAACATTATAGTTAGCGGTGGGTTCATCAGTGAATAATCAAAATCTGCCTAATTTTACAAGTAGTATAAAGGAATTTAGTTATGTTTAAGGAGAGTGAATAATACTGAGTTGATAACAACAACTGTACATAAAAGAAATCAGAATCTCCTGAGTGTTTTGTCAGGTAAGGAGTTATAAATGTAGCATTAGTTTCACAAAGTTTCAGATCCTAGGGAAATTTTTGGTCCTTAAATTAAGGAGAAACATCCTGACAGTGAGGACAGTCAACCAGTGGAAAGCTTACCCCCATAAATTGTGGGCACTCCATCACTGGAGATTTTTAAGAAGAGACTAGACATTCATCGGTCTGAGATGGTATAGGCTCTCCTGCTGGACTAGAAGACCTGCAAGGTCCCTTCCAGCTCTATTCTGTTCTGTTCTGTTCTGTTCTGTTCTGCTGTAGAGAGACACAGTTAAAGCATGCTAAAATTACTTCTCTTCGGAATTTGGAAAATATGGTGTAAGTATCCAATGTGTAAAAAGAGACTTGATTACTGAGAAAAATGTTCTTACATAGAGCTAACTGGTCCTGTTGGGCTTCCAGGACTTTGATACTTTGTTTAAATATGCTGAGTGCAGGCTCATAAACTATCATTAGGAATGGCTACCTGGAAAAATTGAGGTGTAAAGGAAGAGTAAAATCTTAGCTGGGCACTGAAAAATAGTTGTGCATGAGGCCTTATAGCTTCAGTGCTATTGAAATCTTCCAAATGGGACAGAAATTGAAAGTCAACAGTTTACAGAACTCTCTTCTTCCCTGCTAGAAAATATTTCCCCTACCCAGATGGGAATGGGACAATTTGCTATAGCAAAGTTGCCATGGGACAACTCATCATGGCCAACTCACCTAAAGGTCAACTCACTGTGGGACAATTTAACAATTCTATTAAATTATTTAAAACAAATTAAAAATATTTTAATTTTTGCTATTGACATTTCATTCTTTTGCATCCTTTCTTTAACAATTCTATTCCACTATTTATTTGACATTAATGAAACTAATTTTCTGCAGCAAGTTGCCCTGCGGCAAGTTGGCCATGACCAGTTGTCCTGCAGAGAGTTGTCCATGGAAAAACTGGCAGTGGTGACTTGGCTGTGGCAAGTTGTCCTGTTCCAGTCTGGGGAGGTGGGGGGGAAGCAGGGAAGAAAAGAGTTCTATAAACTGTTGACTTTCAATTTCAGATCCCAATAGCACTGAAGTGGAGAATTGTCATAGATGCCCCCCCAGACTGCTGCTGTTTGTTCAGTAGCTGCATCACTAATGCAAGAGGGGATGATATGACTTAAGAAGGGAGAATGTAACAGACTTCATAACTAGGCAATGCCTGCTCACACCGCAAACACTGATCTTGATCTTCAAACTTTTGAGTCCAGTCAAAAATAAGGTTGGCCTACTAAAGGAGTCCTTTGTAAAATATACTGAAAGTAACCCTAATAAAAAGCAGAAACTGTAAAGACACCTGCTGGTCACACCAACAAGCAATGTGCAGTTAAGATGGAATTTAGACTGACTCCACTCCCAAATATGGTAGAAGAAAAAGAAATAACTGTGGTGGGCTTAACTCTCAGAGTGAACAAACCGCAATGGGAGTTCAAAAAGGAGCAAGCAAAAACCGCAAAAACTATGTGATAAATCTACTGAGTGCACAATGGCTGCCATATAGAAGAGGCAGAATGCAAATTCTACTAACATTTAAGCAGTTTACAATCCCTAGCATGTTTTTCAAAATAAAGCCGTCTCAATATTTCCAATATTTGTCTTCTGTATAGAGATGGATAGCCTGCTTTTGGATCAATTTTCCAAAGAAGGTATTACCACTTTAAAATCTAAATGTAACCATCTGAATCCAAATAACCCTGGGGTGTTTCACTAGCAATGATCTTCAGAAAGAAGAACTCTAATCGAAATACTGCTTTATCTAAAGCTAGAGAATCTGCCTTGAACTCACTGGAAGTAAAGTTGATTGAGTCATTTGGTACATTGCCAGATTCAGAGCAAGCAGATACCATACAGAGATTGGATGGATTAAGGGAAAGTTTTGTGGCAATATATTCTATAGCAAAACCATTAATTAATCCGGTCTTACCAGGCACTCAGGACTGTTGTAATAAATTCAGTCGGCAAGTTGCTAATGATGCCACAACCACAAAAAGCCCAGGCATACCATTAATGGAGAACATTTAATGTCCAACTCAATCCCTGATGCAGCTTGACCAAATGCTGCATCAATTAGAGAATCTAAAGTATGAAGAACCTGAGAAAAAGGCTCATTTCTTGAGTTCATCAGATCCAGAAATGCTTTTAACACCTATACCCTCTTATAGTTTAATTCCCCAATTATATGCCCCCACCCAATACCATCTTTGTGGAGTTTAGATGGGGATGCTGAAGATCTAATTGACAATGGAGAAGAATTCTTATCCCAGCAATTAACAACCATTCAGAGACTGTAATGGAAGGGTGACCTTGGGGAGATAAGGGAATAGATGCTGTCTAGGAAACAATTAGACAAGAGGGCAGGAGTCCCCAGTGGCTTAACTGTCAGAGAAAAAAAACTTAGTACAGATGGTTAAAAGTGGTGGAAGGAAGTTTGTACAATCATAATTGCAAGATTTGTACAATCATAATTGCAAGATTCTCTTAATGTAGCCTTACATTAAAGTAGAACTAGTTCATCTAGTTGTATTTCCTTTCTGGTTTATCAGACTGATAAAAATCTAGAGCAAAGCAGAGATAAAAGTCTCTGTTATTCCTGTAATTGCCTCTTCTGATATTGATATTGTTTTCTCCGAAAGCCAAACTACATCATATTTTCCATCAGCTGATCTTAACTTCAACAGTGTGCACCAACTTATGTTCCCACCATTCCTGAAAATCTGCCTCTTACAATGGCCACCACTGGGAACTCAGATTGATAGGATACCTCTAAAACTTAAACCATTGTTTCATGGAATAATGCAAGCTAGAATGGTAAAGCCAAAGACTCTACTTTCATGAATAAGGTTGCTCCAGTTTGATATCTTCCTACTTCAAGAAACCTGGGTAGATAACAACTTATTTGTAAGTGAGTATAAGTCTTTCCCACTTGTAGAAGCTCCTGGAGAAGGATGAGTTAGTGTGTATACAAACTACAAATTTCAACTAAGCTATATTCAAACATTATACAGTTAGACCCAATGGGGCACTATGCAATGTCTGTGCTGCTAAAATTTACTATTAAGTACTAGTAGTAATAATTACTATTAGTCAATGTGTGCCTTCCACCTTCTAAAAGTCCCAATTTACCAGCTCATGAACCCAATTCAAAACATACATAAGTATCCTCATAGCAATAGCAATAGTACTTAGATTTATATACTGCTTCCCAGTGCTTTACAGCCCTCTCTCAGTGGTTTACATATTGCTCCCAACAAACTGAAATTTTATCATTTTTTGGTCTCTCATCAGAAGATTCGGTTCTTGAAGTTATGAAGTCAGCTTGCAGGATCCCAAATTCACTAAATGATTACAGAATGGAAAGCAAATAGAAAATGAAATAAAAAGTAAAATCCTTTCACAGTCTGGGTTGGGACTAGGTTTCATCCTTTTTAGTTTATGAACTGGACTTAGGTACAAATATTGAGCTGGCCATGTTTGCAAATGATAACAAATGAAAACTGAAAGTGACTGTGAAGAGCTCCAGAGGAATTTCTTCAGATTGGTAATCTGATAGTAAATAAACTCAATCAAGCAATGTAAAATGAGACATATTAGAGCAAAGATTCTCATACATTTACTGACAGTCTCAGCTGTTTGAATTTAATTAGGAAAATAATGGATAATTCGGAGAAGATGTTGATTCAGTGTGCAACAGGTATGTAAAAGGAAAATTCTATGCTAGAATTAAATAAGGAACTAGAAACCAAGCTATAAGCAAATTACTGTCCTGATACAAATCTATGATATAGTATACCATATCTACAATGATTGCCATAATTGGAAAAATAGATGATATTACTGGAAAAAGTACAGAAGGTAACCAAACTGATCGGACACTCAAACACATTTCTTATAAGAAAATGGTATAATGTTTGGGAGTTTTTAGCTTAGAAAATTGCAACTGACATTATGAAAATGTATAAAATCATGTCTGGCAAGGAGAAAATGAACAGGGAAATATTTTCATTCTCTCTCGAGCTAGAAAGAGATAGTGCTTGTTGTCCAGTAAAGCTGACTGGAGATTCTTCTTCATACAGTCCATGATTAGCTTATGTAGTGACAATGTAGGCTATACAGTGACTACTAATCTATCTTCAAATGGATCTTATGGATGACTATGACTGGACTATAGAAGGTATTCAGTCTTAAGAGTCAGCTGTTACTTCTCTATTGGAGAGACTATGCCTGTAATAGAGTTTTGAGGAAACTGTGGCAGGAAAATGATGTGTTCTTATCTCCTGCTTATAAGCAACTCAGTGACAAGAGTGAGAGTAAAAAATGCCAAACTAAGATCCAAACCTTGGTGTGTTCCAACAATACTATTCTTAAATTCTTATCTTCCAAGACTGGAATTTGACCTTAGAATAGGAAAGCATTTTTTTTTATGTCAGTACATTGTTCCTTGGAAGTGAGAGCTTGAATGTTACTCTCTAACTTAGAATTTGCATCTAACGTGAACATGTTTGTGGTAGAACAAGGTTTTGGTTACACTTATACAATACTGCCCAAAATTTAGGTTAAAAACATGCTAAAACTCATCAATACAATTAGCATCTTCTATATATTACTAAAAATTATCTGTATGTGAAAATCTTGATGGACCATGACAGGTGGCAGACGTCACCCATGCAAGCCACTTTTTAATGATCATGGCATATTGAAGATGGGGTGTAAATGCAGTAAATGATGAAAACAACATGCTTTAATGACTGAAATAATAGAAGATAGAAACTTTAAAAGGGACGAGGAAATAATAGGTTTAACTGATTGTGGTTTGACTTCTGGAGCACAGGTGGTTGCTACAGATAGAAAAGTGAAAGTAAATGCAGGTATTTAAATGTATATCAGAAATTATGATTTGACAACATTAGGGTGCTTATACAAATAGGAATAAAAGTCCATAGATCGTTGATGATTGAGTGCTAGTTTTTGAATGAATGATAATAATGGAAGAACTAGAGATGAGATGTGAAAAAAATGTGAAACATTCTGGATTAATGTAGTCCAGGAGGGGAAAAAGTAAAGTGATGGAGCCATTTGAATATTCAGGAATATATTAGAATGGCGATTGCTTAGAAAAAGCATCCATACAGTTGGTCCTCATTTAATGACTGCCTTGTTTAGTAACAATTTGCAGTTATGATGGTAATGAAAAAGTAACTTTATGACCAATCCTTATATTTACAGGTTCATAAAACAAAGGTTTACACCAGGGGTCTTCAAACCTGGCCCTTTTATGACTTGTAGACTTCAACTCCCAGAATTCCTCAGCCAGATATGCTGGCTGAGGAATTCTGGGAGTTGAAGTCCACAAGTCATAAAAGGACAAAGTTTGAAGACCCCTGGTTTAGACTTTCAGACATAATCTGAAGTAAGATTATGAGCACAGTCACAATTTTCCTTAATAACCACTTTGCTTAACCACTTTGCCACTCCCAATTGTATTTGCTAAATGAGGACTATCTGTATATCTACATCTACACAAGGAAAAAGGATGGATATTAATATTATTCATTTAAATGTATACTTGATTTTTACTGCTATTAATGAAAGATTGAGAGCGTTAATGAAGGATGATAAGACGTTCTAAATGTGGGACAGAGCATTATTTGCTAGTGTCAAGACTAGATGTGAAAAAAATGGACATAAATAAAAAGAAAAAGCAAAGGAAGCTAGAATAAAAGAAGAATGACTACAGGATTATAAATATAAATCCTGTACATATAAAAATAAAATAAATCTAATGTTCTACATAATGAATGGAACGTAGATACAGGATAAGAAAATGTGAATGCTTTTAGGAGACCATAAGAAATATGTTAGAAAGAGGCACATAAGTGTTTGAAATTACAATATGAAAAACAAAGCTTGGTAGAATAAATGCATTAAAAAGGGGAAGAGTAAGAAATTTGGAGCTGGATGAAAAATGGAGGTCAGAAGATAAAAAAGCAATAGGCAAGATGTTGAACATACAGTGTTAGGTATCGTGAATAAAGTTGGTATGAACATGATTTAGCTATATTTGTTTTTCTTCTCTTATATCATGCCTCTAATTTTCTCTATATAAATGATAGCTGTAGCTGAGTCATAGCTTTAGTTACCCAACAATCTCTACCTACTCTTTTTAACCCTAGTGATAAAAACACATCTCTGCCTCTGCCAACCAACTGTCATCTTTTGATATAAATGATTGCTTTTTGTATGATCACACTCAAATGCTTTAGTTTAACCTCCATTTTATTTTTTGTTCCAGGAATAGAAACTTCAACACTTGTGTTTGTTTGCCATGGTAACTATAATAGATCACTCTGTCTCTTTTAAAAAATCTCCTACTTTTAGGCTACCATTGCATTCTTCTAATCACGTTATCACCTGGGAAATAGTTCTTAAAAACTGGTATAATAAGTAGCCTAAGCCCTTGAGCTCTGACCAATGTTGAAAGGTCATTTTTCCTCATTAATAATCCTTCTAACCATTGACCAGTTTACTCAACATTGATTCATTTGCATTTAAAACACTTTATGAATTAAAGGGATAGCACTTACATTGCCTCTGTATTTATTAGTGAGTTATTACCCCCCGTAGATAGGGCACGCAACTTGGGGGTCCTCCTAGATTCACAACTCTTGTTTGAAGACCATATTGGAGCTGTGACTAGGGGGGCCTTTGCCCAGGTTCACCTGGTGCACCAGTTGCAGCCCTATCTGGACTGGGATGCCCTACGTACAGTCACTCATGCACTCGTGACCTCTCGTCTGGACTACTGTAATGGTCTCTACATGGGGCTACCCTTGAAGACCACTCGGAGGCTCCAACTGGTGCAGAATGCAGCCGCGCAAGTTGTGCTGGGAGTTTCCCGATACTCCATGTTACACCTTTACTCCGCAAGCTGCATTGGCTGCCAGTTGTCCTCTGGGTGAGATTCAAGGTGTTAGTAATGACCTATAAAGCCCTACATGGCATGGGTCCAGATTATCTACGGCAACACCTGCGGCCGGCATCAACTTCCCTCCGTCCAGTGCGCTTCCACAGAGAGGGTCTCCTCAGGGTGCCTCCGATCAAAGAATGTCGATTGGTGGCCCCCAGGGGGAGGGCGTTCTCTGTGGGCGCGCCAGACCTTTGGAACCGCTTGCTGGTGGAGCTCCGGATAGCTCCTGATCTTCGCTCCTTCCAGCGCGATCTAAAAACTTATTTATTTGAGCAATCCGGCCTGGTTTGATGGGCTAAGGGACGGGATTTTAAATAATTTTAATTATTGTTTATTGTTTTAAATTGGGCATTACATTTAATTGTTTTTTAACTTTTGTTTTTTTAGATATTTATTACCCTGTTCACCGCCCTGAGTCCTTCGGGAGAAGGGCGGTATACAAATTAAATAAATAAATAAATAAAATAAATATTTCATGTTCAGATGTATGAGGGGCACTAATAAGTCATCAATAGGATATAAAAAAATATGGTTATTAGGAATACATGAAACACTCCAGTTCAAATTTGTATTTCCACTGCCATCTACACATTTGAATGATTAAATTAATTAAATTAGTTTAAATTAATTCAAATTGCAGATCACTGAATTTCATTGGAAAATTTGAGTAGACAAAACTATATGTGTGTGTGCGCACATGTGAATACACAAAAGGCATGTGCCAGATCAGTTGAGTGGTTTAAGTTAGATTCAGTTCAAAGCGATGGAGCCATGGTGGTGCAGTAATTAGAATGCAGTACTGCAGGTTAACTCACTGCTGACTGCCAGGAGTTTGATTCTGACCAGCTCAAGGTTGACTCAGCCTTCCATCCTTCCCAAGGTTGGTAATATGAGGACCCAGATTGTTGGGGGCAATATGCTGATTCTGTTAACCACTTAGAGAGGACTGAAAAGCAGTATGGAACAGTATATAAGTCTAAGTGCTAGTGCTATTGCTATGAATGAAAGCTTATCAGAGTCATAGCAATTACACATTCTAAGTATTTCAGTTTTCTGACTAGTACAGAACTGTTCATTCTCTGATATATGTGTTACCAAAGAGAGCATATCCTCCATGTCTTTCTCTTTCTGCTCAAGACAAAAACAAAACCACAACAAAACAAAAACCCTACTTGCTCCCCTTAACTGATAGAATCGGCTACTTTTTATTCTTGTTCAAGTTTTATTGAACTGGACTGGATCAAACCAAACCAAACCAAAATGGTGGCATATGCATACATTATACTTTGATCTAAATATTTCTTATCCTTCACTAAGTTATGAATTCACTGGTAGGCTCAGGTTATACATATAGTATGCTCTAGCTGCAAGAACAAGCACTTTGTAATAGAAGCAATTCCATGCAATGGATTTGCACCAATCTCCAAACTGAAGAGCAAATCATTAGTTTATAGTTCCTATTATAAATGGACAACAGTTGGAACAGGGTTATGTGTGGCAACAGCTCCACTCAGGGGCTGCAAATCTGATAAGACATCAGAGATTTCTATGTTAGTACCAGACACCAGCAAGGATGCACAGCCTTGGCATAGGGTTTTTCTCCAATAATGCATAGATGTCCAGAAGAAATGCTTTCCAAAATGGTAAGGGCTTCTTGTACAAAAGGAATAATAGTTTTCACATTGGGCTTTCTTACATTAATCTATGGTATTTTACAGGCATTTTTTTTAAAAAAAATATCATAATTCATTTCTAAGGAGAGGACTACAGATAGTCCTCATTTAATAATCACTTTTGGACCAGTGACTCGGTTGTTAAGTGAAGCAGCCGCTAAGTGAAACTGTGACAGTGCTTAAGATCATACTTTAGCTTTCCTTGCTTTATAGACCTGCAAAGTTGTAAATGTGAAGACTGGTCAAAAAGTTACTTTTCATCACCATCATAACTGTGAATCATTGCTAAATGAGGCAGTCACTAAACAAGGACTACCTGTATATCCTTGCTTATTTTCAGAGAGGATCATATGATTCACAAAGCAGTCTGTGTAGCAGACCTATGGAAAACAGGGTTTCTGGAAAAGTAAACAAGAATGCTGGGGAGATGTTAGAAGATAAGAGAATTTGTCTGTCAACTGTATAATGTTTTGGAAAGAACACTTCAAATGAATGATCACGATATAAGAACAGAAGAGTTTAATATGATTTTATGCTTATTTGTGCAGATGATTTTTCAAGAAAAAGTGTAGGATATTTTATAACGTATTCCTCTTTTGGTTGTATTTAGGACTACTGTATCTGTGTTGTGGATAACCCAGGAGATCACCAGTTGGCAGAAAAGACTCTTTAGTGCCATCTAGTAGATAGTTGGGTTTTTGCAACTCATATAAGGAAGTCGTAGGCATATTGCTAATTCTCTGATTTTGCACACTTTAAGTAAATACAATAAAGCTATAAAGGAGGAAAATTGTACTGTATGTTTGTTTGTTCAAGGGGAGAATTGCAGGCGGAAGGAAAGGCTGGAGATAATGAAGTAGTAAATACTAAAATATGCTAGTAACACTGAAATCACAAATGATTAATTTAAGAGCTAATATGAATTAGAATCTTAATAGAAAAATGCATTTACATGAATCTGATGAATTTCTTAGTTCAGGGGTTTTTTTTAATTGTTATTTCAATCTCTGTACTCTTAACCATTTGTTAGAAATATGTGATTTCTCTAAAATTCATCAACAAAAGAATTGTTTCTGTAATCTACGTGAAGAAAATATAAAAGCAGATAATGCAAATATGCCACTGTGAATCCATTCTTCTCTTATAGAACAATGGAATAAGTAGATCTATACAGTCTATGAAAGATTTGTTGCTGTTGTTAGTTGCAAAGTCATGTCCGACCCATCGTGATCCCATGGACAACGTTCCTCCAGGACTTCCTGTCCTCTGCCATCTTCTGGAGTCCATTTAAGCTCACGCCTACTGCTTCAGTGACTCCATCCAGCCACCTCATTCTCTGTCATCCCCTTCTTCTATTGCCCTCAATCTTTCCCAGCACTAGGCTCTTCTCTAGTGAGTCCTTCCTTCTCATTAGGTGGCAAAAGTATTTGAGTTTCAACTTCAGGATATGGCCTTCTAAAGAGCAGTCAGGGTTGATCTCCTCTAGGACTGACCAGTTTGAATGCCTTGCAGTCCAAGGGACTTGCAGGAGTCATTAGTGGTCCTAGATCAAGGACTACATACAGGTAGACGTACAAGGTACAGGTACAAAGGCTACTTGTATTTGACTTGGATGAATGGGCACATGAATACAGGAGAAGCAGTTCACTCAGTTAACTCTACAGGGGTTCAAGAGTGGCAATCAGCTTTTTGAATTGCACCTGGTAGTTGACTGGCAACCAATGCAGCTCCTGACACAGTGAGTTCATCGAAAAACATTAGGATACCTCCATCACTGCCTGTGCTGCTGTATTCTGCCAGCTGTAGCTTCTAAGTGGTCTTCAGGGTAAGCATATGCAGAGTGCATTAAAGTCAGTGGTGGGATTCAGCCATTTCGCAGCTAATTTTTTGTTGCCCAGGCCCAGAATGGACTTCCAGAAGCAGCATCCACACAGAGAACCAGTTGTTCACATATTTGAATCCCACATTAAAGTAATCCCAATAGTAGGTGACTAGAGCATGTGCAGCTGTGTACAGGACCTTTTGATCTAGGAGTGTGCAAAATGCTTCTAACTGTGCAAAATGCTTCTCACCATGGCTGCCACTGCTCCTCATGCAGGAGTGGAGAGTCAAAATATTCTCACAAATTAGGGATCACCTTTAAGCAGTTGACTGAAACCCAGGTCAAAATCAAAACTGGTATTGCACTAGAATTGTTAAGGTCATAAGCCCAAAGCCACTCTTTCCTGGTGGGATTCAGCTGATGTGTGTACCTCCCCACCCAGACCCTGACAACCTCCAGGCTCTTGATTAGCATTTCCATCACATTGCCTGTTTGACCCAGGGATAAATGGTGGGACATCATACAATGTCATTGAAACTTCTGCTGACAGATGATTCTCCCAGTGGTTTCACATAGTTGTTGAAAATAAGTAGAGAAAGGAGACCCCAGAAACTCTCTAGAAAGAATACTCAAGGAAGATATCAGTTCAGAAGAATGTGAATTGATAGTGATTTATACACATAACCAGTTTTCGGATTTAAGAGAGGAGGGAAAACTATTCCTATCTGCAGCATCTTCATTCTCACTCAAAGATGGCTGTTGGATAAAAAGCTGGTCCAGATTTGAAAAAAGTAATAAGGATGATGTGAAAGGCCTCACAAACAATATATCTAAATATTAGGAAAAAGGATGATTCAGTCATGGTTTTCCATAGTCCAGTCCTCTCTTGGTCCCTCACTTGCTCCTTTCCATTTGAAACAAGCAAACTGAGAATTCCAATTGCTCCATTAAGTAGGTGGATTGCAAAAGAAATAATCAAATCCCATGCATCTCAGAAGTACACTCCTTCAACATTTTTGGGCTGCTTGTCTTACCAGAGTAACTCTGGGTGGCTTACAATATTAAAAAGTTAAAACTATACAACACCTAGAAACAATACAAATAAAATATTATAAAAAATACAAATATTCAACCCTAACTGAAAGATGGGGGGGGAATGAAGGGAGGGAGTAGGATGAATGGGGACAGATGGGATCTGTCATTAATCTATCAACCATCCTCAATGTGAAACCCCTCCATTAGAGCCACAAGCCAACTGACAGAACCAGATTTTTAAACTCTTGCAGAAAGTCAGGAGGGTTGACCTCACTCCGAGAGGCAAGATGTTCCAAAGGGCAGGTGCAAAGGGTGAGAAGACTCTTCTCCTGGACCCTGCCAGCAGGTATATCCTGGCCGATGGGGCCTGCAACATGCCTCATCTGCTGGCATGGGTGGGGTGGACCATTCCTAGTGGGATGAAACAGTCCCTCAAATAACCTGGATGAGTACATTTACTCCCCCTGCATATATCATGTTTTCCCCAAAATAAGACCTGATATTATTATTATTATTATTATTATTATTATTATTATTATTATTATTA
>JAKJMR010000097.1:717797-740990 GCA_024449315.1 Daboia siamensis | reverse complement strand
TTATTATTATTATTATTATTATTATTATTATTATTATTATTATTATTTCCAAAAGAGTCACCAGGTCTTATTTTGGGGGTGGGTGTGTTTTTTTTTCCACTCACCTCACAGTAGTGGCAGCGACAGCCCCACCCAGCTGGCCCACTTCTGTGGCCAAAGGAGCAGCTTTATTCGGCAGTAGAGAACAGAGCTCCGGCCTGCATTTTGCAGAGACCTTTCTGGAAGGCATCTGCAGCCAAGAATCCAACTATGGATTCAATCCATTACTTGGTTCTCAGCTACACAGGCCTTCTGGAAAAGCCCCTGACTGCAAAATGCAGGCCAAAGTCAGTTCTCAGCTGCAGAATGAAGCTGCTCCTTCCAGCGAGATAAGTGTTGATCCATGGGAGGTCTGGCTATAATGATAAGATCCACCCACCCCCCATCCTAGCTTGATTTTTTTAGGCATGCGTCTCACCTCAAAATTAGGGCTTACAGTATTTTTTGGATAGGGCTTATATTAGCCCCACCTCCAAAAATCAAGCTAAGCTTATTTATTTTCAGGGTAGGGTTTACTTTTGGGGAAACACAGTATTTAGGGTTACAGTTTATGAAAGCTACATCCAGTAAATTTGGGGTTGTTGAAACAATGAAGACAGAATTTGTAAAGGTTGAGTTTGATTTTCTGACTTCATAAATATACCTGTGCAGGTTTCTTGCCAACAGTAAAAAACTGGTTTTCCATTGGCTTTCTCCAGGATGTTTTTCAACTTTGCAGTCTAGCCTACTGGTAATTATTAGTATATGTTACAAGCAATAACACCCAAACCTGCTGGCTTCTGAGCCCAGAGAAGTCATGCACATCTTTCTTTTATTTTCATTAAAACAAGTGATTTCTTAGGTATAATAAATCTAAAAAAACCAGATGTTTCAAAAAAGAATATCTAGTCCCTGATGTTTCTAAGTTGGGTATTAATTTATAGATAAGAAGAGAAGTAATGTGAGCTGTTATAAATGCTGGCGTAATGCAAATGTTAGCAATACCCTGACTGTCATCCTGGAGGAGAGCAGAAAACAGAGATTGCAGGACATGCTGAATATCACAATTGCCTGTCTTAGAAATTAAAATATTCTCAAGAGATTGCAGCGTAAATCAGCTCTTGCAGGCAAGCCCTTTCCAACAGAAATGACCTAACAGAACACCTATTTCTTTCCATGCTAATTGCTTTTGGGCTTCAATGATAGAGTTCTATTAACTGTTTTGCTCACACAGCACTTAATTGGCACATCTGACAGTCACACAGTGCTATAAAGAAAATGGCAAGTTACATTTAAATAAAATCTCAGGAAGTTGAGGAATATCTTACAACTCATAGGTGTGGAAATCATTGACACCCAAAGTATTTGATAAAGAAAAGGGGAAATTACATATTTTTCTTCAAGTTCCTGGAGGAGGAGGGAGATTTCACTTCCAATTCATGTGTGGCAAAATTAATATCCCTGGAATAATTCTAACAAAATGAGTGTTTTTTGAGCATGTGTGTGCTTTTTTAAAAAGCTTACTGCTTCATTTGTATAATGTGGACATTGTGAACCCAGAAAACACCAAACAGGTCCTGCTACCAACAAAGGACAAAAGTGTGTGTCCATGACTGACATTTTTAAATTAACACCTGAGAAGCTTTTTTTCACAAGCTAGCTTTTGCTATTTACTTTCACGAGCTGTGAGATAACAAATTTCCTACTTTAACCCCAGTTAGACAATTATGTTGGCCGCCTCCGGAGCTCCGGAGCGGATCGTGGGATTACCTATTCCCACGACGGTAGGGAATGGTAGCGGGTGTAAGAACGGAGGGCCGTATCGACCTTTGGGAGGGCATCCCCGCTGTTTACAAGCGGTGAGGCACTCCGACCCTCTGTCTTCGACACAAGGTCCCGGGAGCGGGGATGTGCAGCCACCTGAGCTCCGACTGGTGTATTTGAATGCCAGGTCCGTTGTTAATAAGGCTCCTCTCATTCGGGATCTGGTTGAGGGGGAGCACGCGGACCTGGCTTGCATCACGGAGACTTGGTTGGGCCCAGAGGGTGGTATCCCCCTGGTAGATCTTTGCCCACCAGGTTTCCGGGTGCTACACCAGCCTCGGGCTCAGGGTAGGGGCAGGAGAGTGGCGGTAGTTATTAGGGAGACCTTGTGTCCGCGGGAGGCCACCATTCTTCAGATAGTCGGGTGTGAGTCTCTCTTCTTGAGATGCGGCCCTGGGGCGCAGTTGGGCTTGCTGCTGGTGTACTTTTCGCCTAGTCGCGCAGCAGCAGCCCTGCCTGAGCTCCTCGATATCCTCTCGGGGCTGGTGATTGAGTTTCCCAAACTTATGGTTTTGGGAGACTTCAATCTACCATCCCTGGGAGGATCTTCTGAGTTAGCTCGGGAGTTCATGGCTTCCATGACGGCCATGGACCTGATGCAAGTAATTTCTGGACTGACTCATGTGGGAGGCCACACCCTTGACCTGATTTTCTTATCTGGACGGTGGTTAGATGATCTTGGTGGGGGCTCTCCAATTGTTATGCCCCTGTCATGGACCGATCACCATCTCCTGCGGCTGGTCTTCCGTTTTGCCACTCCCCAGCGTGGGCGTGTGGAACCAATTAGATGGTACCGCCCCAGGCGCTTAATGGACCCTCAGAGGTTCCAGGCAGCGCTGGGGTCCCCACCTGCCTCCTCCGCTCACAACTCGGCGGATGCCTTAGTGGAAGCCTGGGAAAGGGCAGCCACGGAGGCTCTTGACCGAGTTGTACCCTTGCGGCCCCTGACCCGGTGCAGATCCCAGCGAGCTCCATGGTTTTCCGCGGAGCTTCGGGAGATGAAGCGTCGGAGACGGGGCCTAGAGAGCTGTTGGAGATCTAGCCGATCCAAATCTGACCGATTGCGACTAAGAACCTATATTAGGTCTTATCTTGCTGCGATAAGGGTGGCGAGGTCTAATCATTTCGCTACCCTTATCGCGTCCGCAGATAATCGCCCGGCTGCCCTGTTTAGGGTGACTTGCTCCCTCCTTAATCAGGAGGTGAGGGAGGAACCCTTGCAGGGTCGTGCCGAGGAGTTTAACCAACATCTGTCGGACAAAATCGCTCAGATTCGGACCGGTCTGGACTCTGACTGGGCAGAGTCTGGCGATCAGGACACGGGCGGTCTTGTCGATATTATATGGGAGGAGTTTGACTCTGTTACTCCGGAGGAAGTGGACAGGATCATGGGGAGGCTGAGTTCCACCACATGTTTATTGGACCCGTGCCCTTCCTGGCTGGTTTATGCAGCTCGGGAAGGGACACGAGGCTGGTTCCAGGCGGTTATATCTGCTTCTTTGAGTGAGGGTAGTTTCCCCACCGTCTTGAAAGAGGCGGTAGTGAGACCTCTCCTCAAGAAGCCTGCCTTGGACCCAGCTGTGTTGAATAACTTTCGCCCAGTCTCCAACCTTCGCTTTCTGGCGAAGGTTGTTGAGAGTGTGGTGGCACATCAGCTCCCTCTGGCCCTGGATGAAGCGGATTATCTAGACCCGTACCAATCGGGTTTCAGGCCCAGGTACAGCACGGAGACGGCATTGGTCGCTCTGGTGAATGATCTCTGGAGGGCCCGGGACAGGGGACATTCCTCTGTCCTAGTCCTATTAGACCTCTCAGCAGCGTTCGATACCATCGACCATGGTATCCTGCTGCGGCGTCTCAGGGGATTGGGAGTGGGAGGCACAGTTTTACAGTGGTTCTCCTCCTATCTCCTGGGACGTTCGCAGTCGGTGTTGGCAGGGGGACAGAGGTCGACCTCGAGGTCTCTCGTTTGTGGAGTTCCTCAGGGGTCGGTCCTCTCGCCTCTCCTGTTCAACATCTATATGAAACCGCTGGGTGAGATCATTCGTGGTTTTGGAGTTGGGTATCATCAGTATGCTGATGATACCCAACTTTTTCTTTCTACCCCAAACCACCCCAGTGATGCCCTCGACGTGATGTCCCGTTGCCTGGAGGCGGTTCGGGTCTGGATGGGGAGTAACAGACTTCAACTCAACCCCGACAAGACTGAGTGGCTGTGCATACCGGCATCCCGGGATATTCAGAATATTCCATCTCTTTCTATGGGGGATGAACTATTAACCCCCGTAGATAGGCTCGCAACTTGGGAGTCCTCCTAGATTCACGGCTTGCTTTGGAAGACCATATAGTGGCTGTGACTAGGGGGGCTTTCGCCCAGGTTCGCCTGGTGCGCCAGTTGCGGCCCTATCTAGACCGGGATGCCTTATGTACGGTCACTCACGCGCTCGTGACCTCTCGCCTTGACTACTGCAACGCTCTCTACATGGGGCTGCCCTTGAAGACCACTCGGAGGCTCCAACTGGTACAGAATGCAGCCGCGAGAGTTGTGTTGGGAGTCTCCCGATACTCCCATATTACACCTCTTCTCCATGAGCTGCATTGTTTGCCAGTTGTCTTCCGAGTGAGGTTCAAGGTATTAGTTATGGTGTTTAAGGCCCTACATGGCATGGGTCCGGAGTACCTTGGGGATCACCTGCTGCCGGCATCAACTTCCCTCCGCCCTGTGCGTTCCCACAGAGAGGGTCTCCTCAGGGTGCCACCAATCAGAGAATGTCGATTGGTGACCCCCAGGGGGAGATCCTTCTCTGTGGGCGCCCCGGAGCTATGGAATCAGCTGCCGGCTGAGCTCCGGATGACGCCCGACCTTCGCTCCTTCCGTCGCGATCTAAAGACATTCTTATTTTTACAATCTGGCCTGGCCTGATGAGGGATGGGGGTTATTTTAATATTTGTATTTATTGTTTTAACTGGGCATATGTTTAATCTTTTTTAATTTTTGTATTTTTGTATCGTTATACTGCCCTGTACACCGCCCTGAGTCCTTCGGGAGAAGGGCGGTATATAAATAAAATTATTATTATTATTATTATTATTTGCTTTTGTAGGTACCCAATACTGGTTAGAATCTTTATCATTATTAATATGTAATCTTCCCTGTCTAATATCTAAAATAAGCATTTGTAAGAGTGTGGATTGGCAGTCAGGGACAGAGGGGTTGACAAGCTGTAAAATATATGCCACAAAAGAAACCCCTTTATGAGTGGTTTTCATGGAAGACCATCCATGACTGATATGGTTCATCATGGCCCATTTGAGGATAGAGTTCTCTAGCACTGTAAGTAGGGCAAACATTTCAATAAATCTTTCTTAATGGTAAGCAACATAGCGTTTTCCTTGGTGTTCATCATTTTTTGTATCCAACATGCATAAGAACTAGTTGGGGGCTATGTAAAGTAATCATATTCTATCTGGATACTTGAGGAAAAATTTAGGGATAATGTAAGCTGATTTTGTTTTTTAAAAAAGGTTGATTTGATATACAATAGCAAAAAAAAGCAATAATTATCAAACCTAATAATTGTAAATAGGGACGCAGTGGCTCAGTGGGTTGGGATGCTGAGCTTGTCAATCAGAAGGTTGGCAGTTTGGCGGGTCAAATCCCGAGTGCCACATAACAGAGTGAGCACCTGTTACTTGTCCCAGCTTCTGCCAACCTAGCAGTTCAAAAGCATGTAAAAATGCAAGTAGAAAAATAGGGACCACTACGGTGGGAAGATAACAGCATTCTGTGCACCTTTGGTGTCTAGTCATGCCGGCCAAATGACCATGGAGATGTCCTCGGACAAGCGCTGGCTCTTTGGTTTTGAAATGGAAATGAGCACCGGCCCCTAGAGTCGGAAACGACTAGCACGCATGTGCGGGAGAAACTTTACCTTTACCTTTAAATATTGTAAAGATTTTATTGTACTGATTTACTTTTCTTACAAAGCAGAGACTTTCAAAAAGATGCTCAGAAACTCCGTTTAAAATGAAAAACAAATCAGCCGTGTATCACTTTTAGCTCAGAAGAACCTCATAGGGCCATTAGAGGTGACATCCAGCTGGCTTTCTGCCTAAGGCAGGACTAGAACTCTGGGCTCTCTTTTTCTAGCTTGGATCTATTCATCATGCTCCAAACTGGCTCTAAAGATATGTTTGGGAAAGGCAAAAATGATTATGAAAATTCATGTAATTTCATGGTTTGAGGACAAAATCTAATAGGGCTTGGGTGACTACATCAGTGTTTGGCTAACCATAATTGGATAAAATGTATCTGCCAGTTCTTACATGGAATAAAATAGAATGCCAGTATCTAGTTTTTACTGTTGGATATAGAAACAAGGCGATTCAGATACAATTCTACCATTCTGAGCCAGAAATTGTTTTTCAGTCCACCTACCCATATCAGGGGAAAAACCGAGGACAGAGTACTTTGAATGCTTTCTTGAGCTCTTGAAAATGAGTATAGATCCAAGATATAGAATTCCACTGAAGATGATGGAATCAACTTGGCTTTAACTGTTGTTTAATTCAATTTGTGGGGGAATGATCTGATATATCTTTGTGCTATTTTGATGTATGGATCCACCCAATATGACTTTGCATTATCTGTGAATCAAGCCACTATGTTTTGTTCAATAAACCACATTTAAAAATCTTGGCTCAGATATATTTAAATATACCCAGGGTTTCTATCCAGAGTTACTAACTGTTTTTGGATGTAAATGTTGGTTCATGATTGATTTTTAGCATGTCTGTGTCCATTTCCTCTCGTGACAGAGGTACAAAGATGAGATAAATTTAACTTTTTATTTTAACTATTTAAATTTTCAATTAACTATATCTTGCTTGAAGTGTAATAGATCATGGCTAGTTTCTCAATTATGTTTCCTTTGAATCAGTTTCAAAACATTTCTTTTTGTTCCACTGTGAATAGAACAATGCAACCATACTGAGTATATTGCATTATTAAAGTAGAAGAACTAGCCAAATACAAATAAGGATACTGACTGTGGATATATTTGTCTACAGATCCTTCACACAATCACTTTATTTTCAAGGACTTCCTTGCCTAACTAGACAGTCATCCTCAAGTTCTACATTTTGAGGGAGAGTTACTGCTTGTTATTAAATGCAATAAGCAATATGTCTGTTTTGAAGAGTCAGAATTTGAGGACCTTCTGATCAACATTATCAGTCAGAGAAGTATTTTGTTTCAGTAAGATGAAGTAGCTTTTCATAGGAGAAGGTTTCAAAGAGGATTTTTTTTTTTTAGCATGTTATTTGCCCATTTCTTTTCGCTACAAAAATTATCTTTGTGATCATCTTCAGGCCACTCTTGATGCAGTTCATTTTCTAAACAGGAAAGGTGATCTTGCATCAAGTGCAATCAGAAAATCACAAGATGATTAAAAAGAAATGTAATGACAACTTAAGATATATACTGTATAAATATATCAAATATGAAAGAATTACTTTAATGAATTAATTAATTATTTACCTGAATTAATACAAGTTTTCTTCTTTTATATGTATATATTTCTCTAGACTAGATTGAATTGTGTATGCAGCAGCCATATGTTTAGGCTACAACAAATTTGCTCAGTTTTTCAGACTTCATCTAGAAAAACACATCTTTACTGGGTTCATACTACATGGAATCATAGGTGCTAGCAAACATTTTTAGTAACTCACAGTGACTTAAAACATAAGCTATAATTTATAAGCAACAATGGTTGAGTTCACTGTGCCAAAACTAAACAAAGCATATTTTTGTTAGCCAATTAGGGAGTCCTTTCGGGACTGGGTGTCCAAAGTAAGAATAGCTCCAGAATTCCTTGGTAGTAGCTGCAGATTAATTCTCATTGCCTGTTCTGCCATGTACTTGATTATTCCTTTCCATGCTCCTTTATAACCTTTAGTGTCCTAGATGAGTTTGTTTTCTGTTCAAGACATCCATTAAGGCCAGAAGCATCCATTTTTAAAACAAGGTTTATATATTATTTCTGACTAAAAATAATCTGCTGAAATTGGAAAAATGAACATTTTGGTTCAAAGGTTTTCTTCTCACTTTTTTGTGATAGTAACAGAGCAGTCTCTTGGTTTATATACCCAGAGCACTTTGGATCAATGGATGTTTTAACAAGGAACAAACATTTCAGAGGTTTGGGTTTTATTGCTTCCATGTCTACATGCTAACAAGGGATGTAACCAGAGCCAGAAGAGACTGGTGCCAACTTTATTTCTGCCACCTTTTTTATATCAGTGTCTCTCCTCTACCTTTCACTTTACTTTCCACATCTTCTCCAGATCCTCCTTCAGGCTCTGATAATTCTCCAGTTTTTCATACTCTTTCTTCCTGATGTTGCTGTCACTTAGAACCACTACATCTATCACTACCACTGTCTTCTAGTCCTTGTCTACTATCACAATGTCTGCTTAATTGGCCAGAACCTGTCTGTCTGTCTGTCTAAATCAAGAGTCCCATAGGGGGTTAGCTTTCTTATTCTGAACAATCTTTTGTGGGATCACTCATCTAGACTTCGAAAGGTCTAAGCTATATTCGGTACAGATGTTCCTGTATACAATGTCAACTATCTGGTTTTGCCTTTCAGTATATGTCTTTAGAGACATAATTGGGTTAGAAAACCAAGGAGTATACAAAATCCCATGCACCATCTGCCCCACCACATACATTAGACAGACCAACAGAAGAATAAGTGCACGCATTGAAGAGCACAGGAACTCACTCAGAAAAGGAGAACAAACTTCATCCCTGTTCCAACACTTTAAAGTCACGGGACATGAAATTGATTTTAAAAAAACCAGAACTATCGCCAAAATTGAACATTTTAACAACAGAATAATCAGAGAAGCCATTGAGATAGAAAAACGCCCCCACAGCATGAACAAACGAGATGATACCTCTCGCCTACCAGCCATTTGGAAACCCGCCTTGATTGACAGACGAGTCCCAATCACCATGAATGATACCAGACCCAAACTCACAATAACATCACATGACATCACCACCACACAACCATTCAAAAAGCAAATCCAAACCCACGATAACGACACACAACCACAAAACAGAAATCTAACTATAGCTGCAACATCACCCACTTTAAACCCCTCCAAACCACACAATAAGCAAACTGACACCCACTATAAAAACATGGCACCACCACAAACACGGAGCCAAACAAAAGCAGCACAACTCACCAGTTCAGTTCTAAAGCTGGCAGCTGAGACCAGCCCATCCACTCAAAACACATCCCCACCCAATCAGAACACACACCCCTTTCAAAACACACTCCCACCCAATCAGAACACACACCCCCTCTCAAAACACACTCCCACCCAATCAGAGCACAGCTCCACCCACAGAACACACCCCCTCTGGCAGTTTAAAAAAGAAGAAGAAACAGCCACTACCACACACTTCTCCCAGAAGAAGAAAGCTGAAGCCTGAAGATGACGGATGAGATTTCGTCGAAACGTTGCCCTGATACCTCCAATTATACGTGGGGAAAAACCCGAATAACCAAGAGATTGTAAAGCCCTAGAGAATCAGGATTTGAGTTTTATTTCAGCCAGAATATCTTTGGCTCTTCTTGATACCATCAGTTCATAGTGTCTGCATTCTGACTTTTCTACAAAGAAAATAGATGTTAATCTCATTTTATCTTCTCAACAACCCTGCAAAGTAGTTAGAGAAATACACAGCAGTTCAACCCAGAATTTGTTGAAATCCCAATTATTTTCTTAATTGGCAGGCATAATTTCCAAATAGAAGAAACAACTCAGGTGTTTTGAAAGCAGCACATTGTGACTGAATGAAAGCTCATTGACCTTGAGCCATAGACTCAGCAACTTGTCCTTTTAGAGCAGACATGTCAAAGTTGTGACATCATGTGACGTTGTGTGATGTATCAGAACTTTCCCCCCATTGCTGGCAATGGGGTGGGCATGGTTTCCTCTTACAGCCCGCGGGCCAGCAGCTTGAAACCCCTGTTTTAGAGGCTCTCTCATCACACTATTCTGCTAACTTGGTAAAAAAATTCAATTGTTTTTCAGTTAATGGAATCTTGCTCATGGCAGATAAGAAGTTGCCATGAACAACTTGTCTGTAACCCAAACTCATGAGAACAACTGCTGGCAATTCAAGACATCTCCAGCCTCTTCTCAATTGATCAGGTAGGAAGAGTGGATAGAGATTAAAAAGAGAGAGAGAAAGTGGAAAATGAAAAAAAATGTAAAAGGAAAATTCAGGAATGGCAAAACGTTAAGTATTAATCCAAACCAAGACTTGTAGGCTTCCCTTTTTTAGACTGTATCCCTTTCATCAAGTATCTTCTCTATTTGCATCCTGGTTTCTTCTCCCAATATGTCAACTGTTCATCAGCTTCACCTGGTCAGGAAATAAGATACCACTAGAACAAGGGTGTCAAACTGCTGGCCCACAGGCCAGGTGCGTCATCTGGAAGCCACGCCCACCCCATTGCCAGCAATGGCAAAACAATCCCGATACGTCTTACGATATCACATGATGTCACGAGTTGGACATGTCTGCTGACTAAAACTACTGGAGCTTCTCTTTATTGTTAAAAGATACAATATTAGAAGATCAAAAGCCTGATATACTTTTTCTCCACTCTTGTACCAAATACAATCAAAGTAGGACAGTTTGGGATTCCTTTTATTACCCTCTCCTCCCTTTCAGAGCTAAACTGATATTCATTTTATGTAACAGCTGTTGAGTTCCTTTTTCAAGTTTATTTTTGAATTTTTCTACACTGTCCAAGCAGCTTCTCTAAAATGTCCCATGGGGAAAAAATATCTCACTAATATACCCTCAAGAAGACATTACCTAATCACAGGTCTTGCCTTTTCCACCTTTGTACTGACAAGGAAAGTCATTCAGCACATATAAATGCTCAGCTAAAGATCTTACACATTGGCATTTATCCACACCAGGCACAGAGCTGAAGAAAGGTATTAGAGTTAAAATACCATCTCTCCACAGACACAGCTCAAGATGTGATGTGTCTTGCTGCAATTATTTTGGCAGCAATCTGAGAAACAGGTTATATGGGACAGCTAGAAATAAGAATTGTCAGTTAGGGGGAAAAAAAGATTTGCAAATACAGTAGAAAGTGGGAAGAGGAAAAGTAGGGAAGAGAAAAGAGAGCAGAGAAGGATACAAGGTGTAAGCCCCTTGGGAACAATGAACATGGACTCCGTAGCATCCAGAAGAAACAGGCATTGGGATGACAAAATATCGATACCAAGGCAAGAAATACTGTTACTTTTATCAGGAGTTAAGGCAGAAAAAGCAGAACCATAAGTTTGATCATGAACTTTGAGAGAAAGATATCATTGGACAGTGTGCTCTTACAGAAGTAAGGCCATGTGACCTTGAAGATGACACACCACTTGCATTAGTAGGTGCCTATTTGAAGTGGTGAAGGACCTTTTTCTTTAAGCATGTATTGTCAAGGACAGTCATTCAGGCTGCTGTAAAAATATGATCTCAAGGTGGCTCAGCAAACAGCCCAACGGTCATATGGAGAGACTATATGTTGAATCACTGCTCTTTGCCACTCCCCGCCGTTGGCGTGTGGAACCTACTAAATGGTACCGCCCCAGACGCTTAATGGACCCTGAGAGGTTCCAGGCTGAGCTGGGGTCCCCACCTGCCTCATTTGCTCACAACTCGGTGGATGCCCTAGTGGAAGCCTGGGAAAGGGCAGCCACTGAGGCTCTGGACCGAGTTGTACCCTTGCGGCCCCTGACCCGGTGCAGATCCCATCGAGCGCCATGGTTTTCCGTGGAGCTTCGGGAGATGAAGCGTCGGAGACGGGGCCTAGAGAGCTGTTGGAGATCCAGCCGATCCGAATCCGACCGATTGCGACTAAGATCCTATGTTAGGTCTTATCTCGCTGCGATAAGGGAGGCGAGGTCTAATCACTTCGCCGCCCTTATCGCGTCCGCAGATAATCGCCCGGCCGCCTTGTTTAGGGTGACCCGCTCCCTCCTTAATCAGGAGGTGAGAGAAGATCCCTTGCAGGGTCGTGCCGAGGAGTTTAACCAGCATCTGTCGGACAAAATCCCTCGGATTCGGACCGGTCTGGACTCTGACTGGGCAGAGTCTGACGAGCAGGACATGGGCGATCTTGTCGTTTGGGAGGAGTTTGACTCTGTTACTTCGGAGGAAGTGGACAGGATCATGGGGAGGCTGAGTTCCACCACATGCTTATTGGATCCGTGCCCCTCCTGGCTGGTTTATGCGGCTCGGGAAGGGACACGAGGCTGGCTCCAGGTGGTTATATCTGCTTCTCTGAGTGAGGGTAGTTTCCCCGCCGTCTTGAAAGAGGCGGTGGTGAGACCCCTCCTCAAGAAGCCTGCCTTGGACCCGGCTGTGTTGAATAACTTCCGTCCGGTCTCCAACCTTCGTTTTCTTGCGAAGGTTGTTGAGAGTGTGGTGGCTCATCAGCTTCCTCTGGCCCTGGATGAAGCGGATTATCTAGACCCGTACCAATCGGGTTTCAGGTCCGGGTACAGCACGGAGACGGCATTGGTCGCTCTGGTGAATGATCTCTGGAGGGCTTGGGACAGGGGATATTCCTCTGTCCTAGTCCTATTAGACCTCTCAGCGGCGTTCGATACCATCGACCATGGTATCCTGCTGCGGCGTCTCAGGGGATTGGGATTGGGAGGCACAGTGTTGCGGTGGTTCTCCTCCTATCTCTTGGGACGTTCGCAGTCGGTGTTGGCAGGGGGGCAGAGGTCGACCTCTAGGTCTCTCGTTTGTGGAGTTCCTCAGGGGTCGGTCCTCTCGCCTCTCCTGTTCAACATCTATATGAAACCGCTGGGTGAGATCATTCGTGGTTTTGGAGTTGGGTATCATCAATATGCTGATGATACCCAGCTTTTTCTTTCTACCCCAAACCACCCCAGTGATGCCCTCGACGTGATGTCCCGCTGCCAGGAGGCGGTCCGGGTCTGGATGGGGAGTAACAGACTTCAACTTAACCCCGACAAGACTGAGTGGCTGTGCATACCTGCATCCCGGGATATTCAGAATATCCCATCACTTTCTATGGGGGGTGAACTATTACCCCCCGTAGATAGGGCTCGCAACTTGGGAGTCCTCCTAGATTCACAGCTTACTATGGAAGACCACATGGTGGCTGTGACTAGGGGGGCCTTCGCCCAGGTTCGCCTGGTGCGTCAGTTGCGGCCCTATCTTGACCGGGATGCTTTGTGTACGGTCACTCATGCACTCGTGACCTCTCGCCTTGACTACTGCAATGCTCTCTACATGGGGCTGCCCTTGAAGACCACTCGGAGGCTTGAACTGGTACAGAATGTAGCCGCGAGAGTTGTGTTGGGAGTTTCCTGATACTCCCATATAACACCTCTGCTCCGTGAGCTGCATTGGTTGCCAGTTGTCTTCCGGGTGAGATTCAAGGTACTGGTAATGGTATTTAAGGCCCTTCATGGCACAGGTCCGGAGTACCTTAGGGATCACCTGCTGCCGGCATCAACTTCCCTTCGCCCTGTGCGTTCCCACAGAGAGGGTCTCCTCAGGGTGCCACCGATCAGAGAATGTCGATTGGTGGCCCCCAGGGGGAGATCCTTCTCTGTGGGCGCCCCGGAGCTATGGAATCAGCTGCCGGTTGAGCTCCGGATGGCGCCCGACCTTCGCTCCTTCCGTCGCGATTTGAAGACGTTTTTGTTTGCACAAGCCGGTCTGGCCTGATGAGGGATGGGTGTTTTTTAACGTTTGTATTTTTTACTTGGGCATGTTTAATTCTCTTTTTAACTTTTGTATCTTTGTATGTTTATATTTGCCCTGTACACCGCCCTGAGTCCTTCGGGAGAAGGGCGGTATATAAATAAAATTAAATAAATAAATAAATAAAATATATGGCTCTTGAAATGGTGCTCAGAATGAGTAGCCTCCAGATCTATGCGTATTGTTTTCTCTTCATTTTATAAATGTAAGCTTCAAATTTCTATTTTTTTACTGCCCATACTGTTCAATTTATTTGAAGAACACTACCCCAAAAACAATGCATGTCTTTTAAGGATTATACAAATTCTAATACTGCAAAGTCCTTTAGGAGACTAAATCTTTCATGGCATTGCAAGGGAACATCCCTTAGGAAATCAAATAATGCCAATAAGAAGGCCACCATTTGAAATTTTACTAATCTCAATTAGTGCTTTAGTGGAAAGCGGCAGTTTTGAAAATAGTACTTTAGAAGGTAGGTTTCCTTCTGACTTCTGCATTTTTGAAAAAAAGATTGCTAAAAACATGGTAAGAGAGAGAGAGAGAGAGAGAGAGAGAGAGAGAGAGAGAGAGAGAGAGAGAGAGAGAGAATAGTGTTGTCTTCACTCTTACCCAAATAAGGTAATGTTTACATTTTTCTAGTTCTGAGCTTTCTTTAAAGAGAATAGGACATGCTAAAAATGAGGAGGGTACATGTATTAGTATTTGGTACATATGTTTATTTTAATATATTAGATAAGCTGTTTGTATGCATCCTAATACAGCATAAATCAATACAATGAATAACAATTAATATACAGAGTATACAATGTATTATGTGTTATATGTTGTCCTCAGGGAACATCTGCATTTAAGGATGAAAAATAATCTGTCTTCTAAATCAACTTAAGACCAGCTATGAGAAGGCAGACACAAAAAATATGCACAAACGAAGGTGTGGTTCTCAAAGTGCCATGCAATGTTGGTGTGATGCACTTTAAATCAAATGGTCTTTTTCAATGTCATCATCATGCTCTCTCTTTGTCTCTCTCTCTGTCTCTCTGTCTCTCTCTGTGTCTCTGTCTCTCTCTCCTCCCACCGCCCTTTGCTTTCTCTTGTCTCTTAGTAGTTCACTTGATCTTTCAGATGCTAGGTCCAAAGTATACGGGTTCCAGATAAAAAAACATTTGTGCTGCCCCCTCTTTTCTTATATTCTTCTAAATCAGAAAATGGTACAAGGCATTTTAAAAAATGATCATCCAGGGCAGAAAACCTCATGAAATGAAGTAATTAGTAGAATTTAAAATTCTATCCTAAATCTGGGAAATGCTGTCTTGGGCTGGAGTAAGAAGCAGGTTTGTCTACCCACCTACCAGCCTGGGGCACAGCACTCTTCCTGGAGCCACATTTTATCTACATTATACAGCAGTGTAATGGCTCCAAATTTAACTATTGTCCACCTTATCAGGATGTTCTTCAGATCTTGGAGTTTGCCCGCATATTGTGGTAATTAGACTCAACACTCTTCCAACATCATTTCTACTGAGTGTGAAGGGGTTACAAGTTCCAACATTTTATAGAAGCTAACTTTAGAAAAGTGTATGTGTGGTTGGCTGGAGGAAATATATTTCATTCTGTAGGTCATTTGATCATATGGGTAGAATGAGAATCTGGAAAACTCTGATAGAAACCTTTAAAATTCAAAACATATAAATAAAAATACAAATAGCAGAAGAGTGTGTCAGATTCCATAAATATCCTTTAAATCAGGAAAAGTTCATATGAGTTCATCCATCAGAATCTATCTTAAAACATTATCACAGTAATAAACTCCTGATTAGCTAATACTTCAGATGCTCCAGAGAGCTTTATTTTTTTTTCCCTTGGAGCAAACATTAACTGAGTGATTAAGTATCTGTTGTTTTATCCACCAATTATAACCACCTACCTTTTCAGAGATTATTATACTTTTTTTCCTCTTAACATCACTAGACTATCTCAAGAACTTTACCTCCTGTTTCTGAGGGAACCAATTTGATGCTTGAAATTATTCTAATTATGTCCAGGATTTAAGACCTCCTTTTAAATTATTTTTAAAAAAATATTTGAAGTTTTACATTACAACTCTTTAATGAAAGCCACATTAGTACTGCTCAGTTCCCAAATGAATGTTCTCTATCACTTCTTATGGAAGACAGAATAGGGGGAAAAAAGTACTGTACATGAATATGTATTGTCCTTTGACTTCCTCCCCCTAACATATGTACAGTATGTCAATGAAAAGGCTGTAGCAGAAGAGGTTGTACCATTAGTGGAATAATGTGGTCCCCTCAGCAGTGGATACTAAGGACAGGGAGACATATCATATGCCTGAGGAATTTGTGACTCCTTTAAGCTTTTATTTAAAAGACAGCTCTGAGGCAGACACAAACAGCTATCAGAACTGTCTAAATAAATTTACTGATATTGCAATTTGCATAGACTCACAAATATTTCAAGTCTATTTCACCAGATAAAGAATTAACTATCACATTTCATAAAGTCTGATGCTCAATTAGGCCATGTCACTTAAATATATACAGATTAAAATGATTTGCAACATCTTTTTGTTTTAACGGAGCAGAAATGTCTACAAACAAAACCATGTGTTAAAGCGGAGATTTTCCCAAGCACAGCAATATGGAGAGGATTTTATTTTATTTTATTTTGCTATGCCTTTAGCAACACTAGAATTTATATTCCTAGTAGCTGCGTGTCACACATTCTCAGATTCTTCACCTCAAAGTTGTGATTATTATTTTTTTTTGTATATGAGGAGTGCAAATTATAACAAGATTTTTCTTTTTAAACTTAGTAGTACACTCAGCATTTCCTTTTAAGTTGGTAAGCTAATCATTTTCCCTGAAGTTTTCAGTAAAGAAGAATTAAAAGATGGGACCGTGTTCAGAAAGCAGGCTTTCTGCATAGATCTGCTCTGCTGTAATATAAGGCTAATTCTCCATCTTGCTCCTCATTTGCAAATGAAGTTTCCACTTGACTGGATGCTACATTTTAATTATGAAAAGACCAGAAGGGAACAGATAAAGATTAATGCAAGAAAAACGTACAGATGAGCCTAGACAAATCAAAAAGAGACACACAAATAGACAATGCACAACAGTCTTGTCCTCACAACATGCAGGGCTCAGTGAATCACTAACTTACTTAAATCTCAACCAGTGGTTATAACAGAACACTAACAAGGTAAAAGGTCACCTTTTTGGAAATTCATATTTCTTCAAATATTTTATGAGGTTTTGGATCAGGAAAACACTGACAAAACTTCATGATATTGGCAACCTATTTCACCTTTGATCAGGCAGGAAACAGCATTTGATGATAGAAGTCAGTTAGTATTTTCTATGCTTTCAGGTCTTGGCAATGAATACTGTAACAGAATGGGTTATTTCTTCAGCTTTAACTCTTTTTTTTTATTTGCAAAATGCATAAATTGGCTACATTATTTGTTCCTCTGACAAAGCTGATTGGGTACAAATCAGGTCTCTGAGGTGAGCATGTTTAACTGCATTTGGGGCTACTCGACTGGGTTAATTACTCCTTTATCATTTTCTAACAGTAGTCTAAGTCCAGGTAAGGTTCTTTTGGGAACAGGACCATTGATAGATGTACTATCCATAGGGTTTTTGTCTCACAATGACTATATAATAACTATGTGCACTGGATTTGGGAAAAATTCAAATCTACACATCACCTCCCCTTCATGGATTACTGCCTTGTCGTGGCAAAGGGGCTTGTGTAATTCAATGAAGCTATGAGCTATGCTGTGCAGGGCCACCCAAGATGAACAGGTCATAGCACAGAGTTCCGACAAAACGTGATCCACTGGAGAAGGAAATGACAACCCACTCCAGTATCTTTGCCATGAAAACCCTATGGACAGTACCAAAAGGCAAAAAGATGGAAGATGAGCCCCTCAGGTCGAAAGGCGTCCAATATGTTACTGGGGAAGAGCAGAGGGCTAGTACTAGTAGCGCCAGAAAGAATGCAGCGACTGGGCCAAAGCCGAAAGAACGCTCAGCTGTGGATATGTCTGATGGTGAAAGGAAAATCTGATGCTGTAAAGATTTTTTCTCCATAGGAACCTGGAATGTAAGATCCATGAATCAAGGAAAGCTGGACGTGGTTAAACAAGAGATGACAAGACTAAACATCAACATCTTAGGTATCAGCGAACTAAAATGGACAGGAATGGGTGAATTTAATTCAGATGACCATCAGGTATACTACTGCGGGCAAGAATCCCACAGAAGAAATGGAGTAGCCTTCATAGTCAATAAAAAAGTAGGAAAAGCAATACTGGGATACAATCCTCAAAATGACAGAATGATCTCAGTTTGAATCCAAGGCAAACCATTCAATATCATAGTAGTCCAAGTCTATGCCCCAACCACTGGTGCTGAAGAGGATGAAATTGACCATTTCTATGAAGCCCTACAGCACCTTATAGAACTAACAACCAAAAATGATGTCCTTATCATCATGGGGGATTGGAATGCTAAAGTAGGAAGCCAAAAGATAACTGGAATAACAGGCAAGTTTGGCCTTGGAGTACAAAATGAAGCAGGGCACAGGCTGATAGAATTTTATCAAGAGAATACGATGGTCATAGCAAACACTCTTTTCCAACAACCCAAGAGATGGCTTTACACATGGACATGACCAGACGGTCAACATAGAAATCAGATTGACTATATGCTCTGCAGCCAAAGATGGAGAAGCTCTATACAGTCAGTAAAAACAAGACCAGGAGCTGACTGTGGCTCAGACCATGAGCTTCTTATTGTAAAGTTTAGGCTTAAATTAAAGAAAGTAGGGAAAAGTGCTAGGCCAGTCAGGAATGAATTAAATCATATCCCTGTTCAATATACAGTAGAGGTGACAAATAGATTTAAGGAATTAGATCTGATAGACAGAGTGCCTGAAGAACTATGGACAGAGGTTCGCAACATTGTACAAGAGGTAGCAACCAAAGCCATCCCAAAGAAAACGAAGTGCAAATAAGCAAAATGGCTGTCTGAGGAAGCTTTGCAAATAGCTGAGGAAAGGAGGGAAGCAAAAGGCAAGGGAGAAAAAGAAAGATATGCCCAATTAAATGCAGAATTCCAAAGTATAGCTAGAAGAGATAAGAATGCCTTCTTAAATGAAGAAATAGAAGAAAACAATAGAGGAGGGAGGACCAGAGATCTTTTCAAGAAAATTGGAGAGATAAAAGGAACGTTTCATGCAAAAATGGGCATGATAAAGGACCAAAATGGCAGGGACCTAACAGAGGCAGAAGAGATTAAGAAGAGGTGGAAAAATTACACAGAAGAACTATACAAGAATGAGCTTAATGTCCCTGATAATGAGGTGGTCACTGACAATGAGGTGGTCACTGACAATGAGGTGGTCACTGACCTCGAGCCAGACATCCTAGAATGTGAAGTGAAGTGGGCCTTAGAAAAGCTGAGCAACAAAAAAGTTAGTGGAGGTGACAGTATTCCAGCTGAGCTATTCAAAATCTTAAAAGACGATGCAGTAAAAGTGCTACACTCAATTTGCCAGCAAATTTGGAAAACTCAACAGTGGCCACAGGATTGGAAAAGATCAGTTTACATTCCAATTCCAAAGAAAGGCAGTGCCAAAGAATGTTCAAACTATCGCACCATTGCACTCATTTCTCATGCTAGTAAAGTTATGCTTAAAATTCTACAAGCTAGACTCCAGCAGTATGTGGATCAAGAACTACCAGAAGTACAGGCAGGATTTCAAAGAGGCAGAGGAACTAGAGATCAAATTGCTAACATACACTGGATCATGGAGAAAGCTAGAGAGTTCCAGAAAAACATCTACTTCTGCTTCATTGACTATGCTAAAGCCTTTGATTGTGTGGATCATAACAAACTGTGGCAAGTCCTTAAAAAGATGGGCATACCAGACCATTTTATTTGTCTCTTGAGAAACCTATATGCGGGCCAAGAAGCAACAGTGAGAACTGGACACGGAACCACTGATTGGTTCAAAATTGGGAAAGAAGTCTGGGAAGGCTGTATACTGTCGCCTTGCCTATTTAACTTATATGCAGAGCACATCATGAGAAAGGCAGGGCTAGATGAATCAAAAGTTGGAATTAAGATTGCTGGAAGAAACATCAACAACCTAAGATATGCAGATGATACCACTCTAATGGCAGAAAGTGAAGAAGAACTAAAGAGCCTCTTGTTGCGAGTGAAGAAGGAGAGTGCAAAACTTGGGTTGAAACTAAACATTAAGAAAACCAAGATCATGGCTTCTGGCCATCTCAATTCCTGGCAAATAGATGGGGAAGAAATGGAGGTAGTGACAGATTTTATTTTCCTGGGCTCCAAGGTCACTGCAGATGGGGATTGTACCCAAGAAATTAAAAGACGCTTGCTCCTTGGGAGGAAAGCCATGGCAAATCTAGACAGCACACTAAAAAGCAGAGACATCACCCTGTCAACAAAAGTGTGTATAGTCAAGGCTATGGTCTTCCCAGTTGCAATGTATGGCAGTGAAAGCTGGACCATAAGAAAGGCTGAGCGCCAAAGAATTGAAGCCTTTGAACTATGGTGCTGGAGAAGACTCCTGTGAGTCCCTTGGAATGCAAGCCGATCAAACCGGTCAGTCCTAGAGGAGATCAACCCTGACTGCTCTTTAGAAGGCCAGATCCTGAAGCTAAAACTCAAATACTTTGGCCACCTAATGAGAAGGAAGGACTCACTGGAGAAGAGCCTAATGCTGGGAAAGATCGAGGGCAATAGAAGAAGGGGACGACAGAGAATGAGGTGGCTGGATGGAGTCACTGAAGCAGTAGGCGTGAGCTTAAATGGACTCCAGAAGATGGTAGAGGACAGGAAGGCCTGGAGGAACATTGTGCATAGGGTCGCGATGGGTCAGACATGACTTCGCAACTAACAACAACAACAACACATCACCTGGGCTCATTCAAACCAAGTGAAAAGCTTTTTCTGGAGTAGAATCCATATAAATTTTCCCAAAGTGGTTTTAAAAGAAACACTCAACAGCTCAATTTTATTTCATCCCATCTTTATTATTTTTATGAATAACCCAATGTGGCAAACATAGATAACATTCCTTCTTCCTTCTATTATCCCCACAATAACAACCCTGTGAGATGGGTTGAGTTGAGAGTGAGTGATTCACCCAGAACCAGCCAGCTTGCTTTCATACCTAAAGTGAGGACTAGAACTCATGGTTTCCTGATTTCTAGGCCAGCACTTTAATTGGCTACCTCTTACTGATGCGGTGGCTCAGTGGGTTAGGATGCTGAGCTTGTCGATCAGAAGGTCGGCAGTTTGGCGGGTCGAATCCTGAGTGCCGCGTAGCAGAGTGAGCACCTGTTACTCGTCCCAGCTTCTGCCAACCTAGCAGTTCGAAAGCATGTAAAACTGCAAGTAGAAAAATAGGGACCACTATGGTGGGAAGGTAACAGCGTTCTGTGTGCCTTTGGCATCTAGTCATGCCGGCCACATGACCATGGAGATGTCCTCGGACAAGTGCTGGCTCTTCGGCTTTGAAACAGAGATGAGCACCAGCCCCTAGAGTTGGAAACAACTAGCACGGAGGAACCTTTACCTTTACCTTTACCTTTACTGACCAGAACTATCTACAGAGACATTATATTTTGTATCAAATATAAAACTATTACCTATTTTTAAAGTTTTGCCATCTTTATTATTTTTCTGTAACTCTTTTTTTTTACAGTGTTTAGGGACTGGAGTACATTTGAATGACATAGAAGTCGATCTTCTAAACAATATTTCTCAGCTTTATCAACTTTAAATGTGTTGAATTTAAACTCCCAGAATTCCCCAGCCAGCTGCTGGAAATTGCTGAGGTTGAGAAACACTGCTCCAATCATTCTTAGGCTTCCTAGTTACAGTACTTTAGGAAAGCCCATTGGAGAGGCAAATCTCATTTCATCTTGTTCAAAAGCAAAAACTGTAAACTGCCAACTTCCAAATATCCTGCAGCTACCCTTTTTCTAGCTGACAGGTTTCCTGCCAAATGACATCTCAACAAAGACAGTGGGGTAATTAATTTTGTAACACCTCAGTTGTAATTTTGTGACTGACACTGAGAGTTTTCTACCTCAGGGTGGTTTCATTGAGATTTTCCAGTTAGAGCCTTTAAAATAATCTGATCGATATGGCTCTGTTCTTTTTAGTGCTCTTCTAGAGGCTGACTTCTCTAGAAGAGGCAATCCAGAAAGAGTTATGCTGAAAGATATGTTTGACCTTCTTTTCCCAAAGCCTGTCCTATATCCTCAATGCTAACATCCTCATTTATTTTATGTTGTTCATCTGCATCTGCCTTTCATATTGGTTGATCAGCTTATAGACAAAGCATATCCATTACATCCAGACTCTGATTCAGCCCTTGCTGTATTTAAATAAAACTCCATGTAAATGATTTTTTACATCCTGATGACTTTGAGTAATACACTAACACTAGCAACTGTTTTGGGATTACACATAAGGTCATCTTACTTATTTTAAACATTTATTAATAAAAATATTGTTGATATTCATTTTAATTAGTGAAAAAAATGAATTAATTTTCAGGGAATGATAAGAACATTGTTGTGACTATACATACTGACCCATAAGCAGTTCAACAAGTCAGCTATCATTGTTACTCTAAGGAAATGGTTCTCAACTTTTTCTTCATCATGGACCCCCTTTAAATAGCTTTCATGGCCACGGACTTCCAAGACTTAACTGAAGTTTTAAATCATAACATTTCTTCAAGCCTTCATGGGCCCCCTCTGACAACATCATGAACCACTGTTCTGAGTGACTGTACACACAGTGGCAGAAATTAGGATTCTTAAACAAGTAGAAAGTCACAGTTCATAAATGATAAGTTTTGGTTTCATGAATCAAGGTTGTATTCTCTTGTTGGTTTGCAATCTTATAAATTCAATAGTGTGCAATGTAAAATTAAATCCATATTTCAGACCATTCACATGACCTGCCAGGTGCTATCCTGCTTTGAGCCCTGAACTCCATGCCACCTCTTTAGAACCATTGATGAAAGCTGGTATCTTTTTAGGGAACCACACCAGAAGTCTTTATTATGTAAAAAGACAGAATAGCTCCATTCTATTCCCATTTGAATTCATGCTAGCATTACTCTTACTGTGTGATTATTCTCTTTAACTACTTTCAAAACACTATATGTCTTTGCTCTTCAGTTATGTTGGGACTACATTCATGCATACATACACAAGCAGAATGTGCATAAAAATGCCTCTATAATTTATGTGAAGAATTCTTTGCGAATATCTGAAAAGAATGAATTGAGAAGGTGGCATGGTTTGGCTTACATTAAATGAGTTAGGAAATTAAACTTGGGTGTTACCTGGTGTCCCTCTTCTCTTCCTCCCATTTGAAGCATCTATAACATTAGAATAGAATAGAATAGAATAGAATAGAATAGAATAGAATAGAATA
>JAKJMR010000097.1:691512-708052 GCA_024449315.1 Daboia siamensis | reverse complement strand
AATAGAATAGAATAGAATAGAATAGAATAGAATAGAATAGAATAGAATAGAATAGAATAGTTGGAAGGGACTTTGAAGGTCTTCCAGTCCAACCCACTGCTTAGACAGGAAACCCTATACCATTTCAGACAAATAGTTGTCCAATATCTTCTTAAAAACTTCTGGTGATGGAGCATTCACAACTTCTGGAGGCAAGTTGTTCCACTGATTAATTATTCTAATTGTCAGGAAATTTCTCCTTAGTTCTAGGTTGCTTCTCTCCTTGATTAGTTTCCATCCGTTGCTTCTTGTCCTGCCTTCGGGTGTTTTGGAGAATAGCTTGAGTCCCTCCTCTTTTTGGCAACCCCTGAGATATTGGAACACTGCTATCATGTCACTTCTGGTCCTTTTTTTCATTAAATTAGACATACCCAATTCCAGCAACCATTTTTTAAATGTTTTAGCCTCCAGTCCCCTGATCATTTTTGTTGCTCTTCTCTGTACTCTTTCCAGAGTCTCAACATCTTTTTTTACATCATGGTAACCAAAACTGGATGCAGTATTCCAAATGTGGCCTTACCAAGGCATTGTAAAGTGGTATTAACACTTCATGTGATCTGGATTATATTCTTAGTTATTGATTCATTCTGAGATCTGCGTACTGGTTCTAATCTCAGTTTAGGAAGGAAGGAAGCTGATGAAAAATAGAAAATATAGCAAGGTCATGAATCTTTACAGCTGCTATTTAACATTTTCATTTAGCTATGTCAGAACTTATTTTTTCCCCTTTGATACTTTTTTTAATTAGTAATATTACAGGTAGCCATCATCATGGATTTTACTATATATCAAAGATAGATACTTTATTTTGTGCATTTCTAATCTGGTTCACATTGGTTCCCGAACATGGATGTTTGGTTTATGCATTCTTGCTGTATTTCAACAATTTCTGCCTCCTTGTTCTTTGTAATCAAGAGTTATCTCTGAAATGTATTGCTTAACTATTATTACATTTGCAATGTGGTCTGCATCTCCATAGAAAGAAAGGGAAACAGATATCCACTATCTCACAGTGACTTTGAATTATTCTGATTCTGCAAAACTTTTCACCCTAGGCCCTTCCACACAAGGTCTCTGCACTGCTTTGAATTGAGTCCCTTGTGAACTCACCCTATGGCTTGGCTTTGATTGCATTGCATATTTATTTGCTTAGTTAGCTCATCTTTGATATATTTAAAACTGCATAAATGTTTCTCCTTTTTTATTTATTTTACTGAAGTTCTGTGGAACTTGCAACTGGGGTTGTTTTCTCAGTAAGCTGGGGGATTTACTTAGCTTGCTAAAGCCAGCATCTTCCATCTCTACCTATTCAATGAAATAAATAGTGTCTTAGAATAGTGTCAATTCTAGCTTCTTTAGGTTTGGTCTCCCTTGTTGATAGAAGTCAAATACAATGGAACTGATCCTTTAGCACCTCTTGATTTACTAACTATAAGGGATAATAGAGCTTAGCTAGTTAAGATGTGCCAACTTTGTTTATTGCGTACCTGCTCTTTGTCTAGAAGATAGCTAACTGGGGTCATTTCCTTTTGTTTTCTATCTCATGAATATAACACATGTTTTTTGGGCTCTACATGGTAAGAGAGTTATTAGCTAGGGATTAGGCTTTGCTTAATCTCTTCATATTTTTTTTTTATAAATAAATCTTCTTTATAGTTAAAAAGCATGTTTTGCTAATCATTGCTCAATTCTCACTCCCCAGAATGCTGGCCAGAGTGCTTCAACCTCTTAAACTGGGACAATATTATCACTGAACTTCTAGAAACTCCTAATCAAATTATTTTAAAATTGGAAGGCATTTTGTTAGCATAATTTCATTCTTTCCTAGTTAACTCTCAAATTACAGTAACAGGAGAATTTGTGAATGCTTTAATTCAACATGCCACTCTTTTTCAAAAGAAACTAAATACTATTTTGGCTTATGAGAGTGTCAAGTTGCAACACTTATTAAATTGATACCTGTTTTGGTAACTTGTTGGGTTTCCAAATTGAAATGTGCCATGTGTTATATCATTACCTGTATATAAATAGAATATTTTGTTGCATTATATAGTTGGGCAGCTGGAATCATGCCACTGAAATAAAACTATAAACCAATCAGATACAAATTAGCAGACTCCCTATTGGCCACTGATTGATTTCTATACCCTTCCCCAGAAAAGCTTTTTTTTTTTTTTGCTAGTGTTGGAAAACCCATTAATCCTCTTTCATAGTGAAAATAAAAATTCTAGAAACTGGTAATATGTTGACCTTAATGCATGCCAAATTACAAATAATAAAATGAACTGTACAATGCACTGGGGAAAAATTGAGAGTAAGGGGAGTAAAATGTTAGAAATTCTATTGCCATATATTCTGCTTAAATGGAAAATCAGCAGAATGGCAGACTGAGACATAGCTAATGGGAAATGAAACTCGTGATCAGAAATGAGAAATGAAAGTTGCTGTAGGTGTAGCACACTTGAATGCAAATCAGCCTCATGCTGCAGTGAGCAGAGCTGAATGGTGCAGTGCCACTGAGAGAGTGGGGTTGATTACTGATTAAGCAAGAAAGGCTTCAGATGTGCATTGCCTATAAATATATCAGTGAGAAAGGCTTTTGGTGGTGTTAGGAAACAAGCTTGGAAAATCGGGGAAACAGAAAACTAGCATTTTCACCACATTCCTAAAAAAGTTCTACAGAAGAGGTCTCTATGTCAATGAGTTATTGAACAGTTTTAGTCAAAATCTGTTTTATACAATACTAAAACCCCAATATAAATTAAAATACTGGTTTTCACTATACCCATCAATATAAAAAGAAAAACAATGAAAGATCAAGCTTGAGGAAGAAATGTACTGTTGTTGTTGTTTTTTTTAAAAAAATGCAGTGTATATCAGACTCTCATATATAGAGGTAGTTATAGCTTATTGATCACCCATTCAGAGACCATTTGAAGTTATGACAATGGTAAAAAAAGCTCTTTATGTCCTGTTTATGTTCATTTATGATTTTTACAACATCTGTCAATCAGATGGTTGCCATTACAATCAGGACATGTTGTCTCGTGTCTGATGTGTGGTTTTTCCTCTATTACAGAACAAAGTAATTAGAGAGAGAGGGATTTCAAGAAAGTAAGCTATTTTCTCTTCTACACATCAAAAGCAATGTGATCACTATGGTATGTGAGATTGGAGGGGAACCAAGTGATTTCTATAGGCAATTTCACCTTTGCCTGATCCTTCCCCCCTGCCCCCCCTCCGACCCTCCACCACAATCACCCTGTAGAGTGGAAAGATCGGTGAGAAAGAGATTTCAAGAGAGTAAGCTGTTTGCTAAGTTAATGTTAAAGTAAGTTAAAGTTTGCTAAGTTACTGTTAAAGTAAGTTAATGCGATTCTACCAGAAGAGGGAAAGGGCCAGGCAAAGGAGAAATTGCCTACAGAAATCACTTTCTCCCTCCCCAAATGCAGAGTGGAAAGACTGGGAAAAAGAAATTTGAAGAGAGTGCTGCAAATTGTTTGAATAGCCTGCCTCTGGTTCCCAGCCTCAGCCTCAGCATGATTACATTGAATTCACATTCGATGTGTACAAGACACTAAGCAAGCACTCAAGAATTCCAAAGTTCAGGATAGTGGTTATTAGGAAAACAAAATCTACAGCTCTGAAACTGACTAGTCTTGTCTCTTTTTTCCTGAGAAGAACAATCTAGCTGAAAAGCACAGTCTGCTAATTTCCTCTTTAGCAAATGCTTTGCTTAGTGGCAGAGTTGCTGGTCCTAGTTAGGTTCGCTAAGTGATGATTATCTACACATACAGACACATTTACCATTCTTATGATTCTTATAAGGCAAAAAACTAAGACTGATCTCTACCAAAAAAAAAAAAGGATGAACTCAGCATGACATGATGTATTTAACCACTCTGATTATATGGGGAATTTTCCAGGGCTTTTTGGTTTCACACAGAATTTTGTACTCATAAACTGGCATGATGACACAGTGCTTAGAATGCAGTATTTCAGAATGCAGTATTTCAGGCTAACTCTGCCTACACCCAGGAGTTTGATCCTGACAGGTTAACTCATCCTTCCATCCTTGCAGATTGTCGGGGGCAATATGCTGACATTTGTAAATCCCTCAGAGAGTGCTGTAAAACACTGTGAAGTGGTATATACGTCTAAGTGCTATTGCTATATCCTTTTCATTCTTGACTAGGCCATCTTTATCTGCTTTCACTGGCTTGTGGCCTGTGAAATTCTCAGTACTTGGCAATCAGATTTGGAAGCAATATCAGATGATCATCTTCTGATGATCTTCTTCTTTGAGATCTATCCCAGGGTCATATATTCCTTATAACTCTCTCTTAGATTCTCCAAGATAACTTCTATAGGCTCAAACTTTCCTTCAGAGGCAGTTCTCTGGCTTTACTAATGCTCAGAAGCTCAAATTCAGGGATGCAGTCCAAGACTCAAGATTCATATTGCTCCCATATTTTGAGGATCTCAATTTTTTCACAAGTTAAATGCATCAATTTTGAAATTTATCTGGCAAGGCAAAGAAGTCAAAATCAGACTGAAAATGTTACAAGAAGCAAAAGAAAATGAAGGATTTGGGTTACCAGACTGGGTTCTAGGCTACCAGGCAGCTGCATTAACATGGCTAAAAGAATGGATAACCCTTAGACACAAAAGATTATTATATATTATTATTATATTATATTTAAAAGAACATGACCTACAACTTGCATATGGCAAAAACAAAATCCATAAATATTTTCAAAATCACTATGTAAGAAACACTTTGCTTCTAGTATGGGAAAAGATCAAAATGAAAATGTACACGAAAATACCAGGATAGGTCTCAACATTGGAAGTGTTTGTACACCCAAACTTAATTAACTATGAGAAACCTGTGACTTATAGGGACATTTTTAACACTGACGGGAAATTACAAACTAAGCAAGAGCTGGAAGAACAGGGTATTGAGCTATCACAGTGGCTGCACTTGCAAATGCAAATGAGATATGAGAAAGACGCCAAAACATATAGTTTTTATAAAGACCAGATAGTGTTTGACCAGATACTATTGTCATCAGATGAAAAATTGATTAAGAAACTCTATAACATTTTGTTGAACTTAAATGGAAGATGAACAAGTCAAAGAAACAATGATAACATGGGCAAAAAAACTTTGAGCACAATGTAAAATTAGAAAAATGGCAAAATTTAGGGGAAATAAATTATAAAATAACAAGGGCAACTACCTATAAAGAAAATTTATATAAAATGTTTTATAGATGACATTTATCACCTGCAAGATTAGCAAAAATGTTTAAAAACATGTCTAGCAACTGTTGAAAATATAGGCAAAAGCCAGGGACATACTACCACCTTTGGTGGACATGCCCTAAAGTAAAAAAACAATCTGGTCAAAAAATACATATATGATTAGAGAAAATGTTAAGAAAACACGTGAATTTTAAGCCAGAATAATTTCTTTTAGTTATAATTACAGAAAACTATGATAAAATGTATACATTTAGCATTACATGTGCTAACAGCAGTGAGAATTACATTTGCATAGTATTGGAAAAATGAAGAAACACCAACAGAAGAAGACATAATTAGGAAAATTCTGGACTGTACAGAAATGAACAGGCTTACATTGAAAATGAAAGGGAAAGAAGATACAGAATACTTTCAAACATGGGATGTTTTTTATAACTGGCTAGAAAAACGTAGTAGAGAGTAGGAATGGGAGTTGTACTATTATTAATGTCAAATATGTGGACCCAGACAACGCGTTGTTTACTAAGCACTAAAGATTTGTAACTTATGTGTGTGTGTGTGTGTGTGTGTGTGTAATTTTTTTTTTGTTTGTTTGCTAACAAAGAATAAAGGGAGACCGATATGATCATTTCAAACCTATTTGTTCTCATCAGTCAGCCATATATATATATATATATATAAAGGACCTCTGCCAGGGCTTTAAACCCCTTTCAAAGTGAATGGGGACAAATGGTCAGCTTCTTTGTATTTGGAGAGACCTGGCAACAAAAAATATCCTAGGATTCGAAGATTCTTAAGATACTTGTTTAAGCCATAACATTTCTGAGCTTCCATCCAAACTTCATCACTATCCACTTTTGGAGTACAGCTTTTGATCGATGGAAACTGTACATTTTCATGAGAATTTAAATATCCATGTGAACTTGAATAGTTGATTTCTATATGACTTTTACAAAATGGCTTCAGAATTATTTCAAAGGAGAATATAGGAAAACAGGCCCTTCTTTAGCATAGTAACCAGGATATGCTTATTATATTTTGTTGTTGGCATGGCAGAAAATTTGCACTTGGCATAGAATTTATTAGTAAGGGCATTGAACCCATATTGTTTGAACTGGAGATTCTACACATAAATCTTGTATCTTCTACCTCTGATTAAATTCAAAATATTAAAAATGACCAGGAAGGTTTATGAAATAGAATATAAGTTAAACTATTAGATATTTTAAAATTACTTGTACATAAATTTAAAGGAAAAAGTAAACTATAAATTTAGTTAAAAGATGTAAGTAGGATGTGAAACATAAGCAGCAGGAAAAAAGCATGATTCTAAAGGTTTATCACATAAGTGAAGTTTGATTAAATGCTATTTCATTAATTAAATTAATTACTCACATTTAAACTTGGAGTGCAAGATTGTTATTGGCTTCAGCCCTTAAATACAGAAGCAAATCTATTAGAATCATTCAAGATCCTACTTTAAGCGATTCTTACTATATTATAAGTGCATTTGAACTAATCATGGAAAAAATGAAACTTACATAGTCTTGGGAACATGTTGGCTTCTGTGTAACAGAGTTTCAGTTTAATATTTAGTTTGCAATAAAACATTCCACATGTTTAAGCTGATGTCCCAGCTGCCTTCACCCATTTACTTTCTAAAACAGTTAATCATTTTTGCAGATAAAATATAAGAGGCCTATGGAGCAGTAGAACGGTTGCTGAAAGTCTGTATACATTATTCTCACGTATTTACAATTGTTTTTGTATAAATTATAAAAATCTGGGTAAAGAGAATGAAAGCTGAAATTAAGATAAATGGGATGATATAAAATATTGAATGCAGAATAAAGAACATATTAACAGAAATAAATTCAATACTGAGACAAGTCTGCACTATGTATAGCATATCATTAGAAGAAACTGCAGTGTTCAGAAATGTTTTATATATATAAAAACTCAAGTAGTGTCAGTAGATTTGGTATAGCTATAGGATGATATAATAGATAGAAAATTGAAATTTGAATACTAAATAAAAGGCCTATAAATCAGATAGACCCAGACAATTCCCAGATAATGATTTCACATTCAACCCTATTACTGCCATTAATCAAAAGTGCATAAATGAGAAATATATATTCATGCTCAATTGACTTGTCAATTGAGTTAGCATTTTTTTTGCTTTCTTGGCTTTCCACAAAAGTAGAAATCAGGAACTACTGTATTTCTAACTTAAAAGTATATATGTCTGTGAAAATATAGCAGCCAATGTAGGGAAATAAATATATCACATTTCAGTTAAATGTGCATAGGGGAAGAGAACATCATACAATTTATTCAATCTGGTCAACCACAAATCCAGTAAAATCTTCATGCTCAATTAACCTCACAAAAACCAACTACTCAAAAGTCACTATTTTCAAAATGCAGATCTTCATTCCCTCTTCCCCTGTGATTTTTCACATCAGGGAAAAAAAAACTGACTACATTTCATGGTATCATTTGCCCTTTACCTTTATCCAGATAGGCATTAGGGGTGACCTGGCTGCTATACCAATCTTTGGAAAGTATGTCCTATTGACAGTGAGATCTGAAATGGAGTAGCTTATTTTTTCAATTACTCTTTCTCACCAGTATAATGCCTTTAGATATCTCTGTGTGAGAGAGAACCAGGTAGACATATTTGGATTTTGATGATCTCACAAGATAATGAACTGAGACTGTTTCAGACTAAATTTAACTCCCTTGATGTTAGTTGACCAAGCTCATTGACCCTGTCAAGTACACTTTTGAAAGTGGAACTTGGCTTTATTTTTCAGCAAATGCACAAAAGCTTCCACAAGCCCTGTTGTTTCAAACAAAATGTTTTGAAAATTCTTTCTCTGATTTACCATAAATCTGCTGTCTTTAAGTTGTAATAAAATGAGTCTTTTTCAGACAATCTCAGCTTCCCACTGCTGATGGCAAAAGCCAACTCAAATAACCAAATGCCTGAGAGTAAACACTATTAAACTCATTAGCCAATCTCCTCATTCAAAGTAAATCTCAATTCTAAAACATTTCACTGTTTTGTGCTTCATTAAATTTGCATTTTCTCCTTGTGGATTGTATTTTGAATTTGATTGCTAATCTTCCCAAGTGAAATCATTAGAATCTATTGTGGTTTCACCAACGAAATTAACTGACTGCTTAAATCCTGGGTGCTTTATGTGTGTATTGCTAAAATCTCTTTTAATCAGCAGACATTGGTGTATGAACAGTGCAGAGTTTACTTCATCAAGATGTAGTCATTAAAATTAGTAGAGACTCCTTTGAGTTGATCTTGGCTTCTGGTGAGTTCCTGGACAAGTCTATCTAGTTTTCTTGACACAATTTCAAATAACTTTAAATTGTTTATATCTGGGATGTCTTTTCAAATTGTTAGTCTAGCCCAGGGGTAGGCACCCTCGGCTCTTTTATGATTCATGGATTTCAACTCCCAGAATTCCTGAGTCAGCTGACTCAGGAATTCTGGGAATTGAAGTCCATGAGTCATAAAAGAGCCAAGTTTGCCTACCCCTGGTCTAGCCCAAAGCCCTAAGATTTCTCAATGGTTTTCCATCAAGTACTAGCCTGATCCATCCTTGTTTATTTTTCACAAGTTCAAATAGATGGTCAAATAGATGTTGTCACATACTGTGTTAAAAGTCCCTTATTGAACCATACTCCTGAGCATGTATTCTAATTCTTCTAAACCTTCTGCAGTCTGTCTTAGAAAAACCATATACTCTCTGCTAACTTATAAGGTACTACAAAATAAGTTACAAGGAGATTTGTGGCCCATGTACTGCCTTTTGAGGTGAGAAGGGAATCTCATCCATCTTTTCTTATGGACATTATTCAGTGAACAATATAAATTCATCTGTAAAATTTGCTCTTTTATTCAATTTAAAATAACAACAGTAATACAATCAGTGACTGGAGAAAATAAAGTAATTTTTATTGGGACATTCCTACAAGTCTTTGGGCACATTTGAATCAATATGACAGCTATTTATCACTTTCAAGATTTGTTTTGATTAATATACATTAAGTATATTTCTCCATGGCTATGTAATTTATCACCAGAATATGTAAAGTAATGTTTGATTGGGATGTTGGTCTCCAATGAAATAGAAATATTAAACATTGCTTAGAGATGCATTTTCCTGAAGCATATTTCATCAACCATAAATGGTATCAATAAATCACATTTGGAAACAATGAAACATTTGCTATTATAGCCTGGATATTACAGACTTGATTCAATGATTTCATACCATTTGAGGGCAACCTATTCCATTTTATTTATATATTTTAGAAGATAAAGCAAAAACTTTATAAAAGTGATAACCGTGGTCTATATATTCATGGATTCCTGCCCCCCCCAAAAAAACAGTCTGAAAAATAGATTTTTTATCCTGCTTACCTTTTTGTTATATAAAAATATTCTACAAAGTGTTAAACTATTATCTTACAATCTTATATATGCCTATTCTGAGTTTGGACTTCCAAGGGAAGAAATGGCAAAGTGAAGAAGTTTTACAAAAAAACAGAGCCATCAACCAGAGCAGAATGAAGAATCAGGAAGTAGATCAGCTCTTAGAAACCTCTCTGGAGCGGGAGAGACTATGAGATTGCTTACAAATAGTCCAGACAGGTGCCCCTCATGAGGAGAGTGTGAAATAGCTGTTTCTAGTGGGTTTAGAGCTCCAGAGGCAAGGGAACAGATATCTTTAGCTCAAAGGACAGTTGGTGCCTTTAAGGACACAAGGTTTACATAGTTCCTTTTCTAGTCACTTTTGGAAATTGTTTCTTAACTGCTTCTCACCTATTATAAATCTTTAATTTGACACGTTTGACAAGCACCGGGTGAGTTTTGTTCAATTCTTAGTGAAAGTTAACTGATTTCTTTTTTTGGGGGGTTGGGTTTTTTTGGGGGGGAGGGGGGCAGGAATAAACTACAAAAGAGTGGTTCAAACTTTGATTTTAGAAAGTTTCAAATGGATTATGGGTTCAGACTTGAAATAAGATTTTGGGTTTAATTTTAAAGAATCCTTCCTATGAAAAAGATACTTTTACTTTTTTTAAAAAATAAGGTTTTATAAATTGGATGCTAGAAAGAACTAAGGATTATAATTAAAGGAAAATAACTGTCAGGTGCAAGGACCCAGGAAGGACAGGAGGAGCTACTCAGAATAGTTTCATTATTGTTGCTCTAGGACAGGGGTGTCAAACTGCATCATATGGAGGCCGCTCCAACAATGCAAAAAAAGCCGCGATGTCATGACACGGCATCTGACGTGGTGAGTTTGACACCTGTGCTCTAGGAACAACTGCCAGACTAAAGCACACATCTGCACAATATCCTGGGAAAGGTTGGGCAGGATCTGTCCTGGCTCTTTTCCTGCATACCAAGGATTCCAAGCTAATCTGCTTCTTAGATCCTTGGGAAACATGCCTCCCCTCCTGCATTTCTGCACTACATTGATTTAAACATGAACTTGACTTACAATTACAGAATGAAGCAAATGATAAGGCTTTATGGATTTATTTACAGAAAAGAGATGGGATATGGGATGAAGGAATCATTTGTTGTATTTTAATAGGAGGAGATAAGTTACTGAAATTGTTTCTACTTGTGATGAAGGGGGAATTCACTTCTTTACACATTTCTATTTTTTGTCATTACTCTTCTAATTTTCTTTGTGTTTTACACCTTCTGTTCTTCTATTCTTTCTTTTTATTCTTCTATTTATTTATTTATTTTAGTTTGCCTTAGTTTTTACCATTGTAATTATAGGTAGTCCTCAACTTACCATCACAACTGAGCCCAAAATTTCTGTTGCTAAGTGAGACAGTTGTTAAGTGAGCTTTCCCTCCTTTATGACGTTTCTTGCCACAGCTTTTAAGTGATTCACCACAGGTATTAAACTAGTAACACAGCTGTTAAGTGAATCTGGCTTCCCCATTGATTTTGTTTGTCACAAGATTGCAGAAAAGGATTGCATGACCCCGGGACGCTACAACCATCATAAATGTGAGTCAGTTGCTAAGTGTCTGAATTTTAATCATGTGACCATGGGGAGGGAGGGTGCTGCAATGGTCATAAAGTGTGAAAAATGGTCTGGTCACTTTTTTCCACTGCTGTTGTAACTTTGAACAGTCATAAAATAAACCGTCGAGGACTCTCTGTATAATCTTTAATAAAATTGCTATTATAAAAAGGATTAGGAGCAACTGGTGTTGATGGCACTTATTTCCTTTATGTGTCTATGTTGTGTGTGCATTCATATATACGTATATGTCTCTGTGTGTATGCGTCGTATGTGTCTATGTGTCATGTCTCCTCAGTAATATGATTTGAGAAAACTTTAAATAGTATCTCCTTTTTTTATTAGGGTAAGAGCCTTTATATAAACCTGTACAGTATGTTGCAAAACTATAATTCTCAGATGACCAGTTAGAGTGATCAGCAGTGAGAGATCATGGGAATTGTAGTCCAGCTTTAATGAAGACCACACATTCTTCATTGTTGCTTTTAATATAGCTAAACATGTTTGTGAAGAACAGCATTTCAGAACCAAACCTTCTAAAAGTAAAAACAATAAAAAAGAAGCATTATATTCTACTAGAATACTATCCAGGGGAAAGTTAAGTCAGCCACCATCCATGGGCAAAAAAAAAAAATGGTTGTGCTTAATACTTAATTGCTACTTTGCTTGAATAAAACAGTCTCCAGAAGCAGCAATGAAGAAAGGAAATTATTTGCAAGTTTTGTTTAAAATGGTTTCACTATTGCTAGAGGTCTAATGACCAGTTCTGCCAAGTCAGCCCATTTTTAAACTAATTATCAAGCAACAAGAAAGTCCTGAAGTGTCACTATTCTGCTCTGATAAGAACAGAAGAGAGAAAGGAAATGATTTGTTAGTTCTAGTGCTACCAGTACCTTTTTTCCAACAAATTATTCATGATGTGAGAGAGAGAGAGAGAGAGAGAGAGAGAGAGAGAGAGAACCTCCTTAACTTTCTGTTTAATACCTTGAACATCACCAAGTTTTCATTAGTGAGATTGAGCATCTTTTCTAACCAAGTAAAATTTCACAGTAATGTAAAACCAGCCCATTAGCTGTCATGGACAACAGAAGAAGGAAGAAAGGATTATAAGGATGTCCATAGAGAAGTTCAGTTTAACTTACCTGTTTCATCAGTCCTGAAGCTCATGGAGCAGAATAAAGGCTTGACTATGGTATTTTGAACAGCTTCTTTTCTCAGGTTTGTTTCTCATAGCATGCTTAATATTTAATAACTGCTCAGAAATAAATAAAGCATTTAGAGCTGTAGAAAACTCTTCCACATGGAACTCTCTTGAAATATTTGTAGCTTGAGTCATCAAGATACAAATACTTCAAGTGAGTTCCACATCTCAGGCCTTGACTAATCTCTGCATTCAGAACTGCTTCGAAGCTCCTTCTTGGAACCTCACCTCTGGATACAGCCCAGAGTGAACTCAGTGGCAGGTCATTGCCTAGGCCAGGAGTAGGGAACCTTGGCTCTTTTATGACTTGTGGACTTCAGTGCCCGGAATTCCTGAATCAACCATGCAAATACCCCTGGCCTAGGCAAATGCTTCCCTTTGCATTGGTAGCCAGTTTCTTCATTGTGACATTGTTAACATGGACTCTTTATCTGAAGAATTATGAGGCCAAATGGTTCTGGAATTGGCAACTGCTGTATTCTAGTTATCAATGCATGTATCTACTTTTTAAAGCATTTCTTTGTTGATTAAATTATTGTACAGTGTTGTATTTTTATGGTTCAGATCTCTAAGGGAAAAGGCAGGATACTGAATACATTCATTAATGCACTAGAGATTATAGAAATCTACCTGGTCTGTGTATTCCTTGGAGAGAGAATGTGAGGGTTCTAGCCCGAATGTACTTGTCCTTCTGGCTTCCTTTCCACTTCAAGGTAACATTTCTGCTGGCAAAAAATAACAATAAACAAACAAAATGAAGGTGATATTTATAGCAGCCAGGCTAGAAACCAGGAGACTCTGAGTTCTAATCCTGCCTTAGAAATGAAAGTTGGCTAGATGACTTTGAGCCAGTCACTTTCTCTCTCTTAGCCCAACCCACCTCACAGGGTTATTTTTGCAGGGGGGGAAAGGAAGAAGAAGGACTATTAGGTATGTTTGCCACCTTGAGTTATTTTTAAATGCAAGATAATATCTTTAAAAGGGGTGGAGTGGAAACCCAACTGGGTATTATTGTTAATACCTTGAACACTGCTGAAACATAACAATGGAGATTGCTCATAATGAATTTGGATTGCTACTCTTCTATTTCTGTTTCATCAATGAGTTGCCATAAACATTTGATTTAGATTAATGGTCACGTTGCATTAGAAGTAAAAGATGTATAGCAAATCCTGATGGGACCTGATTTCTTGCATTAGGCTTCAAGGCACCAAACACAAGCTCCACTTCAGATTTAATTCTAGATGTCCTTTCCTTCTTGTACATGTGAATAAATAGGAAATGATTTCTGTTAGAGACATTTCTGGTCTCTACGAGAAGCAATCATCACAGTGCCCAGCGATTGTATGTACACTCTCTAACTCAATTTTCTCAGCATTATTTAGACATGCTGTGTGCTTAAGCCTGATAGAAAGACTTTCTTCTCATACCAATTAAACTAAACTTGCAACTGCAGTCTATTCTGTTGTCCTTGCTACTGCTTCATGCTTGTACTTGCCTTAAGCCTCAATTCCTCCTCCAACTGCACTGACATTTTTAACACCACTCTTGCAGCTGCTTCTAGGAAATAGCAACTCATCAGACAACAAAGCCTAGCCACAATCCTGTGTTAACAGTTGGCCATTTGTCATGAAGTGATTTCTGCAGATATAGATATATTAGGAGAAATGTGCCTGAAACCTCTCTCCACCCCATAAAATGAGTGAGCAGTATTGGATAAAAAAGAGCAATGTGGAAAGAAAAAGTTTTAATCTACTGATTTCTGTCATCAGTAATTTGATTTCCAAATCTATTAGAATTACACAGCCTATGAGAATTACATAGACTAAATAAGTATTTAAACTGGTATGTTAGACTAATTAAACTATATGGAATCCATGTTGGTGGCAGCAAGAAGGACATAGATGAATAAAGCAGTGGTGGAATAATAAAGGGAAATGAACAATGGATATGCTGAGAAACAGTGATTCATAAGAAACCATAGAGTATAGAACATAGAATGATAAGAGTTGGAAGGGACCTTGGATGTCTTCTAGTCCAGGGCTTTTCAACCAGTGGTACGCATACCACTAGTGGTACGCAAACACCTGGCTAGTGGTACACGAGCCATAGCTAATTGTAGTGGGGGCTACAGCTGATACAGCCACCGAGAAGCATGGATCAGCTGTAGCCCAGCGCTGATCCTGGAGCTTCAGTTAGCAAGTAGCATGTTTTCCAGAAGCACAAGCAAGTGAGCTGGGTAGGAACCCAGGATCAGTGTCTGCAGCTACAGCTGAGCCGCGCTTCTGTGGAGCCACCCAGAAGTGCTGGTCAGCTGTAGCTGCACACGCCAATCCTGGGCTCCTGCCCAGCTCCACTCACTCTCATTGACCTTGCTGTGTTTCACAACCTACTTCTCTCACTTGCCTTCTCCAACTCCAAACTCTGAAACATGACCATAGGATGTGTGAGTTTGGAGTTGGAGAAGGCAAGTGAGGGATGTAGGATGCGCGAATTCAGAGTTGGAGAAGGCAAGCAAGGGAAGTTGGATGCACGAGTTTGGAGTTTGGGAAGGTAAGGAGATTTGGAGTTTCTCTCAGGCTTTTGAAGGCAAGGTGGTCCATTGATTGATTGCTCTCACCGTTAGAAAATTTCTCCTTAGTTTTAGGTTGTTTCTCTCCTTGGTTTGTTAGAGGCAGATATATGTAAACTTGTAAAACTGGAATCATTTTTTTCATTCTAATCTTTGACAGAATCCCCATGCACACGTATCACACGCTTGGCTGCAGATGATCTCTGACCCAGAGCACTTCCAGATAATGCTGACAAAATTTGCCACTACAAATGCCCATTTTTCAGAAGTAGGATTTAAAGTGGGATAGTTGTAGATTAGTGGGGTTTGAAGATTTTGATAAGGGGCAATATAAATGTGCTAATTATTCCAGTGCTTGATTTGTAATTTAGCATCTTGTTCACCAAACCATTTAGATTGGGTTAAAAGTAAGGAAATTGGAGTCAGTAATTTTACAAGATTTTTCCATAAAAGGAAAATTTTCTATTCTGCCCTGTAGATTCTTCTATTCTTACCCTTAGAACATATAGCAGAATGCATGAGCGTTCATACACATTGACTGATTATGTGCCATCAAGTTGTTGTCAGCTCTAAGCAACCCCATGGATAGTTTTTCTCCATGGCAATATGTCCCTAACCTGACTGTTTAAGTCTTTGCATGACATACCCATTGTCACTATAACTGAGTCCTCTATCTTGCTGGTTGAACATTTCTTTTCTTTCAATATACATAATTGCATATAAATATATACCCCACAGAATGGAACATGCTAAAACTCAAATGTCTTTTACCTGGGATCTCCAGTCTCCCATCCTTTTCACCTGGGTACTAACATTCCTGACAGTAGCTATTTTCTAATAAAGTATTTAGCCCACACAATTACTTTGCTGCTACCGTTCCTGAATATGGAGATCTGTTCTCACTTGAGATGCATGGTGGCTCAGTGGCTTTAAGATACTTGAGAAGGTCTGCACTCCAATGGTTCAAATCCTAGCACTGAGTGATGGGGTGAGCTTCCGTCACTTGCCTCAGCTTCTGCCAACTACCATTCAAAAGCATGTTAGGTACCACTTTGTGTCAAAGTACGATCCTAACCAGTGCTGGACCAGCCTGAATTCAAGGCCTGAATGTGAGATGACAGTGGTGGAAGGAAGGTTGACAGTAACCATTAACAATTCTGAGTGTGAAAGTAGTTTGCCCCTTGTGGTGTAACTGGATAGTGCACGAGGATGAACTAAATAGATTAGCAGCCTTGGGCAGCCAAACAATTACTCTGTACTAACACTGTAGTGTCCTGGCTAATGTACTATTACTATAAGATAGATAGATAGATAGATAGATAGATAGATAGATAGATAGATAGATAGATAGATAGATAGATAGATAGATAGATAGATAGATAGATA
>JAKJMR010000097.1:659521-683334 GCA_024449315.1 Daboia siamensis | reverse complement strand
TCTTTCTTTCTTTCTTTCTTTCTTTCTTTCTTTCTTTCTTTCTTTCTAAAAGATATTTAGGGAATCCTTGATTTACAATGGCAATTGGGACCAGAATTTCTGCCACCAAGTGATGCGGTCATAAAGCATGACATTGCCTAAACTCATTGCTTAGTGACAGCAATCTCTGCAGTTATTGTTGCTGTCATTAAACAAGGACTGTGGGCCACTAAACAAGCACCTCCTTGCAAGTTTGTACCAGCTTCCAACAATCAGAATCCATGAGGAAGCAAAATAGCAAGCCCCATGCTGCTCATAAACAAATAAGTAGATGCTACTGCATTGGAGAGGGAGAGAGGGGGTGCATGAGTGACTGTGGAGTTGAGGCATGAGTGCAGTGGGTTAAAGGGGGCTGCTGATGGATGGGACAGCTGTGTGAGTGTGTGTAAATAGCCAGGGAGATACAAAGGTGTCCAGGGAGGCACAGAGTGAACACAGAGAGGCTTGGAGAATATGCATGAGTGTGCTGAGTTAGCAGGGAAGGCAGAGCACACATATGGTGGGACCTGAGGGGCTTCTGGAGAGGTATGTGAAGATACATAAGTGCATGGGATAAGGGGATAAGTAATCCTGCAGGATTACTTGTGCCATAGTAAGGATTATGTTTTCAGCATTCAAGTTAGCAGTCAACGATGGCTTGCCATCAAGCTGCTTTTTTAGTATTGACATTGAATTGTATAGGGAGTCCCAATAAATTTCAGTTGTCCATTAATAAATTGTCTTTATAGATCTGCCTTCATTATCTATTTCAGTGTAAAAAGTATTACAATATTTCCTCTATTCTTGAACATGGATATATAAAAAATGTTGGATTCCCCATCACCATTCATGACAGTAAAAAGGTATAAATAACGAAACATGCATTGTGACATTGCAACACAAATGTCACCTGTGGCCTAGCTGCATGAATGAATGAAACAAATATTAAAGGGTGGGCTTCCATTGTATTGTCATGGTGCCAGATTCATAATTATGGCATATTTAGAGTTAGATATGGGTGCATAGAATTGTCATGGTATCCCTTTGTTATGAAAACCTTTCCTTGTTGAATTTGTCCCTTAGGTAAATTTGAGAATTTTAAACACCTTCTGGAACAGAACATGTGTGCAATTCTAAATGTATTCCCTTCATCATATATAATACAATAGGCTTCTAATGAAACATTCATTTTTAAAATATACTGCTCAAAAAAATAAAGGGAACACAAGATAAGACATCCTACTATTAAATACAGTACATTGTGTTGTTTAAGTGTTCCCTTTATTTTTTTGAGCAGTATTTATATATCTTAGCTCTTCTCTTCTTCTCCAGAGACCCAGTAAGTGACTCTGTAGCTCTGTCACTTTATTGCTTTTGCCTGTTAAATGTAATATTTTCCCAAAATTGTTTTAGTTATTTCTGTATTGTGCCAGTTATTTATTTATTTATGCTACACTCATATATTGTAGAATACAGCAGACTCAATGTAGTTTACAAATGGATAAAATATGTTGTTGTTGTTGATGTTGTTAGTTGCAAAGTCATGTCCGACCCACCGCGATCCTATGGACAATGTTCCTCCAGGCCTTCCTGTCTTCTACCATCTTTTGGAGTCCATTTAAGCTCACGCCTACTGCTTCAGTGACTCCATCCAGCCACCTCATTCTCTGTCGTCCCCTTTTTCTATTGCCCTCAATCTTTCCCAGCATTAGGCTCTTCTCCAGTGAGTCCTTCCTTTTCATTAGGTGGCCAAAGTATTTGAGTTTTAGCTTCAGGATCTGGCCTTCTAAAGAGCAGTCAGGGTGGATCTCCTCTAGGACTGACCAGTTTGATCCCTTGCATTCCAAGGGACTCGCAGGAGTCTTTTCCAGCACCATAGTTCAAAGGCTTCAATTCTTTGGCGTTCAGCCTTTCTTATGGTCCAGCTTTCACTGCCATACATTGCAACTGGGAAGACCATAGCTTTGACTATACGCACTTTTGTTGACAGGGTGATGTCTCTGCTTTTTAGTGTGCTGTCTAGATTTGCCATGGCATTCTTCTCCAGAAACAAGCATCTTTTAATTTCTTGGTTGCACTCCCCATCTGGGGTGATTTTGGAGCCCAGCAAAATAAAATCTGTCACTACCTCCATTTCTTCCCCATCTATTTGCCAGGAATTGAGAGGGCCAGATGCCATGATCTTGGTTTTCTTAATGTTTAGTTTCAACCCAAGTTTTGCACTCCCCTTCTTCACTCGCAACACGAGGCTCTTTAGTTCCTCTTCACTTTCTGCCATTAGAGTGGTATCATCTGCGTATCTAAGGTTGTTGATGTTTCTTCCAGCAATCTTAATTCCAACTTTTGATTCATCTAGCCCTGCCTTTCTCATGATGTGCTCTGCATATAAGTTAAATAGGCAAGGCGACAGTATACAGCCTTCCCAGACTTCTTTCCCAATTTTGAACCAATCAGTGGTTCCATGTCCAGTTCTCACTGTTGCTTCTTGGCCTGCATATAGGTTTCTCAAGAGACAAATAAGATGGTCTGGTATGCCCATCTCTTTAAGGACTTGCCACAGTTTGTTATGATCCACACAATCAAAGTCTTTAGCAAAGTCAATGAAGCAGAATAGATGTTTTTCTGGAACTCTCTAGTTTTCTCCATGATCCAGCGTATGTTAGCAATTTGATCTCTAGTTCCTCTGCCTCTTCAAAATCCTGCCTGTACTTCTGGTAGTTCTCGATCCACATACTGCTGGAGTCTAGCTTGTAGAATTTTAAGCATAACTTTACTAGCATGAGAAATGAATGCAATGGTGCGATAGTTTGAACATTCTTTGGCACTGCCTTTCTTTGGAATTGGAATGTAAACTGATCTTTTCCAATCCTGTGGCCACTGTTGAATTTTCCAAATTTGCTGGCAAATTAAGTATAGCACTTTTATTGCATTGTCTTTTAAGATTTTGAATAGCTCAGCTGGAATACTGTCACCTCCACTAGCTTTGTTGTTGCTCAGCTTTTCTAAGCCTCACTTCACTTCACATTCTAGAATGTCTGGCTCGAGGTCAGTGACCACCTCATTGTGATTATCAGGGATGTTAAGCTCATTCTTGTATAGTTCTTCTGTGTAATTTTTCCACCTCTTCTTAATCTCTTCTGCCTCTGTTAGGTCACTTGGACTATTGTGATATTGAATGGTTTGCCTTGGATTCGAACTGAGATCCTTCTGTCATTTTGAGGATTGTATCCCAGTATTGCTTTTCCTACTCTTTTATTGACTATGAAGGCTACTCCATTTCTTCTGAGGGATTCTTGCCCACAGTAGTATACCTGATGGTCATCTGAATTAAATTCACCCATTCCTGTCCATTTTAGTTCGCTGATACCTAAGATGTCGATGTTTAATCTTGTCATCTCTTGTTTGACCACGTCTAGCTTGCCTTGATTCATGGATCTTACATTCCAGGTTCCTATGGAGAGAACATCTTTACAGCATCAGATTTTCCTTTCACCATCAGACATATCCACATCTGATCGTCCTTTCGGCTTTGGCCCAGTCGCTTCATTCTTTCTGGCACTACTAGTACTAGCCCTCTGCTCTTCCCCAGTAGCATATTGGACGCCTTCCGACCTGAGGGGCTCATCTTCCAGCATCATATCGTTTTGCCTTTTGGTACTGTCCATAGGGTTTTAATGGCAAAGATACTGGAGTGGGTTGCCATTTCCTTCTCCAGTGGATCACGTTTAGTCAGAACTCTCTGCTATGACCTTTCCATCTTGGGTGGCCCTGCACGGCATAGCTCATAGCTTCATTGAATTTTGCAGGCCCCTTCGCCACGACAAGGCAGTAATCCATGAAGGGGATAAAATATGTACTAAAATCTCAATATAATTCAACCACATCTCCAGTTTTGCCCTGTCATTTCCATTTTCCTAGTCTCATTTTTCTAATCCATTCTATAGAATTGTATAGCAGTTGGGCTAGGAAGTCAAGATATATAATAATTTAGATAACCTCTTAAATACTCTAAATATTCCTTTTTGCAGTTTTAAGAGAAGCTTTAATACCTCACTTCAGCTCACTGGGTTGCTGTGATGAAGAAAATAGAAGGAAATAGAATATATTCCGCCTTGAGTTATTTATAAATAGAATATATTCCGCCTTGAGTTATTTATAAAGGTGGAATATAATTATATTATATTATAAATAATAAAGGTGGAATATAATTAAATAAATAAATAAATAAAATTAAGAAACCTGGGAAAGGATAAAGAGATATCTTTGTATTCTGATTTATAAGTTTATGATTATTTGAATATAATAGTTTTCTTACATATACTTAGGACTTCTCTACCCATAGTGGTCTAGAAAAATCAGGATCATCAATATTTAAAGGATTCAAAAGTTCATCTCATCAAAGAAATATAGTGAGAAAAGATAATATTGATTTCAGGAACATAAATTAGCATGTAATCAGTGGAATTTTAATTATCTGTGCAGCCAAAATTACAGGAATAATCTTAAGTAGATAGAATAAGGATCAAATCTGTAATTTAATCAGACAAGGCTTTTATTTATATAAAAGAGAATAACACCTTTTAGAAATTTATACTAAAGTGGCATCATCCATCACTATACCATTTTAGATTGCTTTGAAGGAAGATTGAACTGAAAAGTCTGAAGCTGAAACTTATTTCAAAATATGTCCTATTAAATTAATGCAGTTACACTTTGGATAACTGAGAATAGAACCCACTCGCTTTTCTTGAAAAATACTTCTTTTTAGATCATGCCAAATAAGATAAATGTTTTCCCAGAAAAAACAATATAATATAAAATATTATAAATATAAATACAAAATATAATATAAAAACAATATAATGATCTTACATATAGTAGGCTTTTTAGCCATCTAATTATAGTAACACTTTCAGTTTTGAAATCTTATTAATTCAATAAACTGGATTCAAACTTCCTGTAAGCTGGTTATGGAAGTGAGAGGCACTTTTGCCTATTATTATAAAGTCAGAACCTGCAAATCTATATATGTGAAAGTAAGTACTGTTGGAATTTCAATAAATATAAGCTATTTAGTGAACCATAAGAAAAGATGGGGTGCAGTTTAGAGACCTGTGGATTTACATTGAGGGTTCAATTGAAAAAGCAGGAGGGAAATTCAGTCATTGTAAAAAAGACTTCTCCAAACCTCTCAATATAAACGAATGAAAATAGAGTGGTTTTGATTAATAGCAAAATAAACAATGCAGAACCATGCACAATATTTCTTCCAATTACAAAATGATTGGGCTCAGTGCCCTTAGTGAAAGGAGATACTGTATGCAACTATGGAATATTAAACTGCAAATCAGTATAGACATCACAATTTTTCACTATATCTTCCATTCCAGAAAGTAAGATTTCAGTATTCAATATGTGAAACCTAAAGCAGCCTTTGCAAATAACGTTTTTGAAACAGGAAAAAACCTAAATCATTTCCCCAAAGCCATAAAAAAGTTATCCTGAGCTATTCATTTGCATCTTGTACATTGGGGTCTATTTGAGTTGGGTCAAATTAAATTTGAGTCATCATAATCATCAATGGCATCAACATAATCACCTACCCAAGCTCTGGTCTTTGATAAATGTTAAGAGTCTGCCCCTGATCTATAATATACCATATATCTTCTGAAAGAGAACCTCAACTTCTTTTCTGGCCATCCCACCTTAGTACTTTCTGTTCTGGCTAAATGGCTCATTCAAATCTAAAAAATATATCATGTTGCCAGGAAAGCAAAATTGCCATACCTATGAAGCTATCTGGAGCCATACTTGATTTAGAGGAAACTTTTTAAGGTGGAGAACAGCTCTTCAAAATGGCTTCTTATTAAAAATAATGTAACTAAACATATGAAAATTAGTGGATTGGTCTTATAAAATTAAAGCAGTAAACTTTTACTGTTTTCAGGACTGATCAGACAAAAATATTTTGTTGGTTGTTGTTTTTTTTGAACCATTTCAGTTGGTTTTCCTTCCATCTAGTTTCCAAACTCAGGTTATCAGTCGCAAGTACAGTTGTACATCTGGGAACTCATATAACAGGACAGTAGATTGTTTTTACCTTTGCCATTCTATTACACAACCTTACTGAGAATAAAAGACAAACCTTTGAACTGTACCGTCTGAAGTCAAAACAATGAAAAATGCACTGCTTATAGGATTACCTCATTCCTGGAAGATAAAAACAGTTAGGAAAACTACACTATTGGTCTGGACAAATAAATAAATTAGCATATTTTCTAGCCATACTCTCTCTCATTCTCTTCCTTGGGCTCTCTTTTATATCCAATTTTGATGATGTAATGTAAAGACAAACCAAAAGAAGGCCAAGCGATAAGAGGAGAAGTTGATCTATCAGAAATGAAACCAGATTTTCTGGAGGAGGAAGTAGTATGGGCACTCAACCAATTGCCTAACCACAAAGCCTAGGAATTAATGGAATTCCATCAGACCTGCTGAGACCAGTGCCAACAAAAGCACTGGAAGGACTCTGCCAAAGTTTATGGAAGTCTGGTCAGTGGCCACAAAAAAGGAAAAAGTCAATATTTATCTCAATGCCAAAGAAAGGTATGAAAGATATGAAAGACTGTTCCAACCACCAAACCATAACCTTGATACCACAGATGAGTAAAATTATCTTGATAATCTAGCAACATTTGAAAAAGGCAGATAGGAGAATGGTGGACACCTTTGAACTGTGGAGTGACTTTTATGCAATCCATAGACTGCAAATTAACAAAGAATTTCTAAACCAAATCATACCAAAAATACCATTTGAAACCAAATTTCCCAAACAGAAGCTGACATTGTTTGGTCATGTCACAAGAACTGACTCACTGAAAAAGTCAGTCATTATGGGACCAATCAGCAAAAAAGAAGATGGGGCTGCCCTAGCACCTGCTGGCTGGATACTATAAAGGATGACATCAAGATGACCACAGTGGATCTGAAGGAGGCAATGTGAGACAGAGGGGCATGGAGAGTGCTGATCAGTGGTGGGATTCAAATATGTGAGCGACTGGTTCTCTGTGTGGATGCCGCTTCTGGAAGTCCATTCTGGGCATGGGCAACAAAAAGTTAGCTACCAGTTCTGCCAAAGTGGTGCAAACCAGCTGAATCCCACCACTGGTGCTGATCCATAGAGTGGCTGAGGGTCAGATAAAACTGAATGGCTGATGATGAACATAATGACTGATCAAAAATGAATAAATGACAATTGTGTTAGTATCTAGATTATACAATTTAGAATATAGAATAACAGAGTTGGAAGGGACCTTGGAGGTCTTCTAGTCCAACCTCCTGCTTAGGCAAGAAATCTTATACCATTTCAGACAACGGTCATCCAATCTCTTCTTAAAAACTTCCAGTGTTTTAGCATTCACAACTTCTGGAGGCAAGTTATTCCACTGATTAGTTGTTCTAACTGTCAGGAAATTTCTCCTTAGTTCTAGTTGCTTCTCTCCTAAATTAGTTTCCATCCATTGCTTCTTGTCCTGCCCTCAGGTGCTTTGGAGAATAGCTTCACTCCCTCCTCTTTTTGACAGCCCCTGAGATATTGGAACACTGCTATCATGCCACCCCTAATCCTTCTCTTCATTAAACTACACACACCCAATTCCATCAACCGTTCTTATATGTTTTACATAGCCTCCAGTCCCCTAATCATCTTTGTTGCAGTTCTCTGCACTCTTTCTAGAGTCTAAACATCTTTTTTACATTGTGGTAACCAAAACTAGATGCAGTATTCCAAGTGCAGCCTTACTAAGTCATTATAAAGTGGTATTAACACTTCACATAATCTTAATTCTATCCCTCTGTTAATGCAGCCTAGAACTGGGTAGGCTTTTTTGACAGCTGTAGCACACTGCTGGGTCATATTTAAGTGAGTGTCCAGTAGGATTCCAAGATCCCTCTCATAGTTACTACTATTGAGCAAAGTACCACCTATACTGTACCTGTGCATTTGGTTTTTCTTGCCTAAATGTAGAACTTTACTTTTTTCACAATTGAATTTCATTTTACTAGATAGTGTCCAATGTTCAAGTCTGTCAAGATCCTTCTGTGTCTTGACCCTATCTTCTGGAGTATTGGCTATTCCTGTCAGCTTGGTGTCGTCTGCAAATTTGATGAATTCCCCATCTATCCACTTATCCAAAGCATTAACCAAGATGTTGAAGAGTACTAGGCCTAAAACAGAGTCTTGCGGTACCCCCAATGCATACTTCCCTCCATGCAGATGCAGGTCCATTGGAGTTGGTCAGCCAGTTACAAATCCATCTGGTGGTGATGCTGTCTAACCCAATTTTTTCTATCTTATCTAGTATAGGTTGTGTTCTACTTTATCAAATGCCTTATTGAAGTCCAAGTAACAATATCCACAGCATTTCTGTAGTCCACTAATTTTGTTACCTTGTCAAAGAATGAAGATTTGTCTGGCATGATCTGTTTCTGACAAACCCATGTTGGCTTTTGGTAATGACTTTGTTTGCCTCTAGGTGTTCACTGATCCATTACTTGATTATCTTTTCCAGAATTTTCCCAGGTATTGAGGTCAGGTCTATAGTTTCCTCGATCTATTTTTTCTCTCCTTTTTTTGAATATGGGAACTACATCAGCTCTTTTCCAGTTCGTCCAAAAATATATATTGGACATTGTTGAAGGATTTGTGATTTTGAGTGCAGATTTGATTTTTACGTAAGTATATATCTCATATATGAACTCAAATTTTTTCACTAGAGCTATTAGAAAAAGTATTAATTATGCAAACAATATATATATTTGGAGGAACATTAAAAACAATGGACCACAGTTGGAGTATCTCTGCATAAAACATCTATACATACAGTTTTTTGTCACCCCAAGATATCATTCTATTAATTCTTTATTTCAGCATCATTGTAGACAGAATCAACTTAAACATATGTTATGTGTTCTACCATACTCCTGTTATGAAACCCCAGAAGGGGAAGAACTCTATTATTGGTCAAGGAATCAAGCAGAGGCAGCAGATGTTGATAGCCTTCTGAATACAAAGATCAAAGGGGATGTCTTATTCAGAAAACAATGAAACATTGGAGATGTCCTCATTGATCCCCAGAAGCAATTCTAGAATCCCAGGAATAAAGACAGTACAGCAAAAAAAGAAAAAAAAGAAAAAACAGGACAAAAATACATACTTGGTTAGAAAAGACATTAAGGAAACACATAGACTTTAAACCTGAACTCTTTTAAATAGATATAATTTCAGAAAAATTTGATAAACAAAGTGCATATTTAACATTACATGTATTAACTGCAGTGAGGACTGTATTAGCACAGCACTGGAAAAATGAAGAAAACACCATTGGAGGAAGAAAATACTGGACTGTGCGGAAATGGATAGACTTGCACTAAGAATCAATATATACATATACAATATATACATAACCTTGTGAACCGACCTGAGTCCTACGGGAAAAGGGCGGTATATAAGTCTAATAAAATAAAAATAAATTATACACACACACGCACACACACATATATATATGCCAAAGGTGCACAGAACGCTGTTACCTGCCCACCGTAGTGGTCCCTATTTTTCTACTTGCATTTTTACGTGCTTTCGAACTGCTAGGTTGGCAGAAGCTGGGACGAGTAACAGGCGCTCACTCTGTTATGCAGCACTCGGGATTTGACCCACCAAACTGCCGACCTTCTGATCAACAAGCTCAACATCTAACCCACTGAGCCACCGCGTCCCTTTATATATATAAAGGACTCAGGGCGGTGTACAGGGCCATAAATACCAAAATAAGCAAAATACAAAATTAAAAACAAATTAAACCCTAGTGCCCAATTGTAAAAATAAATTACATTAAAACAATAGTTAAACCCAAACCCATCAGACCAGGCCGGCTTGTTCAAACAAATAGGTTTTTAGATCACGTCGGAAGGAGCGAAGGTCGGGAGCCATCCGGAGCTCAACCAGTAAACGGTTCCAAAGGTCAGGCGCACCCACAGAGAACACCCTCCCTGTATATATATATACAGTGTATATATACAGTATGTATATCTATATACAGTATGTGTATATATATATGACACTACAGTTTGAACAAATGGTTAGAGTTTAAGTACAATGCTGATATGCCACATGGTGGAAGAAAAATCAGCCATTTTGACAAGAGAGAGAAAAGGAGGGCAATAATCTCTGCCTATACTGATGTTCAGTTAGGAGCTATCCATTATTAGAGCAGCATTTTTTTTTATGCTGGAAAGTTTCCTTTTGTACTCATAAAGTTATTTTTTTCATAAAACAGCATTGTTCCACTAACTTCACTAGCTGGAAAAAAACACAACATTCTTCATCAGATCATATTGGATTTAAGCTTTCCTCTCAATGTATGCTGTTTCTTTAACTGAAATTGCTGAATCTGTTGCAAAGGAAATATTTTATGAAATGCGTTCTTAAAGTATGCTATTTATATTCATAAGATATAGTTCACTCCCCCTGAACTAGATACTTTTAAAAGAGATTTAGAGAAATTCATGGAATATTAACCTATAAGAACAGCCGCTATTCTTAATAGCTACATTTTATCTCCAATATTAATTAAAATATGCCTTTGAATACAGTTAGAGAATTTTCATTTAGTGAAATGGTCTTCCACGTTTTGCCTAAGGGTATAGAAAATTTCTGGTACAGTCATGACAACAAAGTTATATCAATTTTACAAACCTTCTAAAGGGCTTTTTTGGTCTTCTATGTAACTCCCTTTAAACACTATTTTTGGAGACTAGTGATTAAGTGCAAAATACATACAATTTCATCAATTGTATCATTTTTGAAAACATTTATATTTCCAGAAAGTTTGTATATTAAAAAATTTGATCAATATTAATATGATTAAACTCAGGGACCTGTTCTTAGTCTGAGCTCTTACCACTTTTAAAACATGTGTTGCTTTCTGTGTCTCTCTTACATACAAACACTGATCTCATTGTATGGTATTCTTTATTCTCAAATCAACTCACTAGCATCTTCCATTCCATTAACTCATTCCATTAACCTCTCTTAAATTTTCCCTCACTATGTCAATATAACTCCACCTTTGTTATCTCTTCATACTCACTTTTCCCATTAATAAGAATCATGGTTTTGTTTTTTTCTCCAACTCTTACATGTCCTTCTAGTTTGAAAATTAAAGAATTGGACATGAGCATGACCGTTTTAAAAAGGATAGCTTAGGGATATAAAATTCTGTTCTCAATTTCCAGTTTTGTCTCCTTTCATTTCTGATTCAGTAATGGTCAGAATCTTTCATACCATGTCCTTCCAGTGAAACTTCCTTATTAAAGCCATTCAGAAGAGGAAGAGATGCAAACTACAGCCATACAACCCTTACCCAACTGCAAAGGTGATGAGACTCAGTTACACATTAGAGTCCATCCACCATTTCTCTATCCCAACTTATTCCATTCAACATGTTCAAGATTTTCCAAACCAGGAAGGCTATCAAATCTTCTATTGTCTTCAAAGCTCTCCAGAACAATTCAATCAAAAGCCTCAAACTGATTTGAACTTTTGACTGGAAGATCTGATAAGAAGATTTAGTCCGAATGGATGATCAAATCTCCTTTGAATCAAATCCTATATTTGAAACTTTGCATACTCTATCTACCAGAGGTTCTTTGTATTTATAAAATGATATTCCTGTTTTTTTACACTATTTATTATTAAAACTAAATGACTTGAATTTGTGACAATAACTTTAATTGAAACTCATCAACTTTTATCACATCTTGATTATCATAACCTGATTACAGTGGAATTCCTGACTCTACACTTAATATCAGCCTTGTGAATTCTTTTGAATTCTTGCTTCCTCACTCATAATATGGTAATCAATATTATGAGTGAGGAAGCAAGAATTCAAAAGAATGTTGATCAACATAGGTGATCAACCATGAATCCATGATAAATGCTGTCTGGAACAAACTAACTAGCAGTGCCCCGCTTTTTCCAGAAAAAAAATTCCAGTGGACATAGATTTTTCAAATTTTATAGGATGGATAAAAGGATTATCTTTCTTTCTGTAAGTTTTATGAAAAACATTCAAGATGCTGAGTTCTTTAAAAATGAGAGGCTTTTTCACATGGGGGCTTTAAGTAATTAGCTTTTATGGGAAAGAAAGAAAGAGAAAGAAAGAAAGAAAGAAAGAAAGAAAGAAAGAAAGAAAGAAAGAAAGAAAGAAAGAAAGAAAGAGAGAGAGAGAGGGAGGGAGGGAGGGAGGGAGGGAGGGAGGGAGGGAGGAAGGAAGGAAGGAAGGAAGGAAGGAAGGAAGGAAGGAAGGAAGGAAGGAAGGAAGGAAGGAAGGAAATTATTACTCTTCAAAGAGCTCAATAACTCTGTCAATATACTAGGCCTATTTAAAAGTCAAAATGGGAAAGTGGGAGGAAGGAAAGATAGAGAGGGGGAAGTGAGATTGAAAATGCAACCTCTCAGATACCCTATCAGTATGAAAAGTAAGTGCAAATTCCTTCCACTCTTGCATTTGGTGAACACTTATTTGGATTTCAGAATAAAATTCATATTTAAAAAATACCTGGATCACAAATTTATCCCCCAAAGCAGACAGTCAAATGAAATAAATTAATTTAATCTGATCATTATTGGTAAGAAAGGAAACAGGAGAGGGAAAGTAAGAAAGGAAAGGGAGAGCTTAGTTCCATTTTTTTTACATATTGAAGAAGGATATTAGCATCAAAATGTTAGCATCAAAGTTTCAGTCAAGCAGTATTGACATTCAACAGGAACTTTAATATATTATATTGTGACAAAAAAGACAGCAGGCCATGCATTCCCCAGCTACAAAATAATAAGTCAAAAATAATAAGCTTGATTATCATATTATTGCACCTCTGCAGACAGCTCATCTGATTTTGAAACCATAGGAAACTAATATGTTGTCCGTCTATTTCCTTTCAACAAAGGGAGGACAAACAAGCATGACAAAGTATTAAGAAATTTTGCATCAAGTACAGTGATGTCTGGAAAATCATGCTCTTAAGGGTTATGCACTATGTAATTTATTTTGTAGTGCCTGGGATATCATTTCTCTTGTGACTGCTATTATTTTGTGATAATTAAGGCTCAGGTAAGGCTTATTTTTAAATGTCTGCTTCTTTAATTATGCCAAAGCACAATCCAATTAGCACATTATTCACAGAATATATTATACACATCCTGATATGTTTTCCAACTTGAAATCTAAATATAAGATGCTAAACAGAAATGGGTGCTCCATAAATCCAGGTATGGATATTCAATTTTCTTATCTATAATAACTGAAACTATATCCCTTCTCAAGTAATTTAACATTATCTGATCTTAAATCTTCAACACTGAAAGGAGGGGAAGGATTTGTCCTTATTCTTAAAATGAATGGTTACAACGACATTGAAAAAAGTGACTTATGACATTTTTCACATTTACAACCATTGCAGCTTCCCCTGGTCACATGATTTATATTCGGATGCGTGGCAAGTGGTTCATAGTTATGATAGTTACAATGTCCCGGGATCATGGTATCAACTTTTGCAATCTTCTGACAAGCAGAATCAATGGGGAAGCCAGATTTACTTAACAACCGTGTTACTAATTTAACAACTAAAGTGATTCACTTAACAAATGTTAAGAAAGGCCATAAAATTGGCCCAAACTCATTTAACAAGTTTCTCACTTAGCAACATAAATTTTGGGCCCAATTTATATACACTATGAAGCTGTATATAAATTTAAGTGTGATTGCTGATGCTATTTTTGTTATCTTTGTTAAAGATGGCAGATACAATGCATTGAAGGAACAGTAGAACGAGTCTCCTGACAAATTAAAACAAGCACACAAAATGAATGGTAATTAGGCAAGAAATGAAATAACTTGGAATTTTGAAGAAAAACAAATGAAACTCAAAATGGATTCTAGCAAATGAATAACAACATGTAGGAAGAAATTAATTAGAGAAACTCCTTGACTAATACAATCAATTATTCTTTCCTATCTATAATTATTGCCTTCCTAGCATTCTAAAATAAAACTAGAGCTTTGTTGCTGAGTAGGCAGCAACAGTGATTTAGCCCACATCAGCTATTTGTGCTTATTGCAAGTGCAGCAGATCTACAGCTTGAGTAGAAACCATCATAGAAAGCATAACATCTTGGTCAAACCAGAAATAGAGAGAACTCAGGCAAAAAATTACAAATATTTCATATTAGTGTGTGGTCTGACCCAATACTGATTGTTCACCTTAGGTAGTTATGTGCTGGCACAGCAAGTCTTATGAATTGCTTTGTTGATTCATCAGTTAGTCCCTCTATATTTCATACAGCTTATTTCCAGGTGTCTACATTGGATTTTCTTGTAAAGGAATTAAACAAAAGATGTGGTCTAATAATATTTTGCATTATTCTGACTGAATTCAAAAAACAATCCTCCTGAAATAAAGCATTTAGTAGTGCAACTTAAACTTCTTGAACTTATTTTGAGAGAATTTTAACTTGCAAGGAACCTATTATATTTGCTGTCTTATGCAATTTGTAGCTTTGTCAAGCTTGAGGAAGTGCAAATACAATTCAGTCTCACTAGCAATGACTAGGGTTTTGTTATTCCATGTTTATGGGTATAAACATATTTATGAAGATTTATAAAGGTTTATGCTTCAAAAAACCCCACCTCAGTTGAAGAAGGGAGCTGGAGTAAGTGATGAGAGCCTACATTAGTCCTATGCAGATTTAGTTGTTCCTTTCACAATGTTCATTACTGACTGCACCTAGATTTTCAGAAAATAAGTCTGTTTGTATGAATGCAGAAAATGAATCTTCAGTGGCATGTTGCACTTCATGGTCTTGTATGTTATATATTCATCTTTGTCAATCAGATGAATGTAGGTTGATGCTGTGTAATTGCCAAGAACATTCTCAATGACCCTCTTGAATGTTTTCTAAGTGATTTTCCTTTGACCCATTAACAGATCTTCAAACCTTCAAGCCACAGAGGAATGTAGTTTCTATCTGTGGCTGGAGGGGAGATCATTCAAGACACTAGGTCACATATACTCATGGAAAACAAGGATTATTTTTTGAATGTTCTGAGCAATGTTACAATGTAATATTCCCAGTGCAACATAAGGCTTTGAGAGTGCTGCTGTGCTGGACCTTCTAGCCATTGTGGTTGTTTTGTGCCTTTGCTGTTTGCCTCATTCAGTAGAGCTAAGCCTGAGTGCAAAGTGTGTCACTGAATGGCTGCACAGCTCTGGCATTTATAGAAGTGATACAATGACGTTGTATTATAAATCGTATTATCAAAACTGAGAGATGCTCCATAATGAAACATTGATCCCTAGGATTAATTCATATGATTTTTGCTTTAAAAAACAAAACTTACTGAGGACTTATAAAAAAGCCTGAAGTAGCTAGATTTCCTCAGTTTGAAATGGAGGAAATGTAACAACACATATTCAAAATTAAATAGGAAGTTACAAGATTTGTCAACAAGAAGATAAGCAAAAGAAACCACAGGTAGGGACAAAAGGACACATAGAGCTTAATTAAGCAAGGCATAACTCTGTAGGAGCAAAATTACATGTATGCTCAAACAAGACATAACTCCACAGGCAAGACACATAGACTAAAAAGAAGATAGAATTCCAAAAAAAGGTAATAGCTTTGTGAAATTTTACTTCCCCATTTCCAGAAATCAATTGTATAAAAGATTGTGCCATGCTGCTATTCAAGTCTCAGCTCCCTTAGCTGCTAGGCCCCTTTTGCTGAAGTTTCAATAAAATTTGCTGATAAATTGCACCTCATGTCTGAACGTCTTTATTGGCTTCAGCACTAGGCGGAAACCAATTTGGGGACAACACTTGTATGCTGTATTTTTGTTGTGGACCAGCTATAGTAACGACTTTTTGCACTGTCAGTTTAAAGAAGTGCACTGCACAATGAATCACTGTGTATAAGAAATACATTGCATATGGTCATGAAAGCTGCAAAGACATCTACAGGTTTCAAACAGTTCCATATTTTAAAGGATTTTTCTCCTTCCCTTAATAGACTCTGAATAGATATTAACTATACTAGGCCCAATGAACAGATTTGCTATCTTCATAAGCTTGTTTGCAACAGATGTTTTCATTTGGAAAGCAAGCCAAATCTGTGCTATAACTGGAAGATGATCAGTATTCATTCAACACTTTTGAAAGAGATGCCCAGTTATCTGTCTGAAAAAAAATGCTGAATATTTTAATGCATAAGCCCATAAGGTTCCTGCTTACTGCTTACTTGCATTTTTGCTATATTCTGTTTTTCTTTACCCTCTGATCTCCAGAAGCCTGAAAGAAACAATTGAAAGAATTCCTTTGGGAGGAATATTACAAGTTTGGAAACCAGGACAACAAGGCCTAAAGCAGAGGCTTTCCAACAGTTATGCACATGAATCACAAGAGACATGAATAGAACTACATTTGCATATTTGCAAATCTTTAAGACTTCCAGCAGTTTTAAAGATTTAATGGACAAACAATATACGACCTTTAGAGGGTAAGCTCATAAATTGAATCTGATTTAACTTGAATTAAATCTCCCTACTTCAAAAGTATACATTATTTTAAACAAACGTGACTTGCTCAACCTGATACTTAATTTCCATATTATGTAAACTACTTAATAGGCTGTATACATTCATTAGCATGTACAGTGTTACTTATGGACAGATAGTGAGAAATGCATATTTATCTTGGAGCTATTCTTTGCAAAAAAAATGTTTCTTTAATTTTCTCAAATGGTTTCATTAAAGTTTTGGTTATCTCTGTTATAAATAGTTCTAGAGTCCTTATGGACATATCATTTATTCCAATGAAATATGTTTCTAATTCTATGTTTGTATAGTCAGGGCTATGATCTTCCCAGTTGCAATTATGGCTGTGAAAGCTGGACCATAAGAAAGCGCCAAAGAATTGAGGCCTTTGAACTATGATGCTGGAGAAGACTCCTGCAAGTCCCTTGGACTGCAAGGCGATCAAACCAGTCAGTCCTAGAGATCAACCCTGACTGCTCTTTAGAAGGCCAGATCCTGAAGTTGAAACTCAAATACTTTGGCCACCTAATGAGAAGGAAGGACTCACTGGAGTTACTAATGCTGGGAAAGGTTGAGGGCAAGAGAAGAAGGGGACGACAGAGAATGAGGTGGCTGGATGGAGTCACTGAAGCAGTAGGCGTGAGCCTAAATGGATTCCAGAAGATAGTAGAGGACAGGAAGGCCTGGAGGAACATTGTCTATGGGTTGCAATGGGTCGGACATGACTTTGCAACTAACAACAACAACAATTCTATGTTCAGGTAGTCATTGACTTACAAACACAAAATTTACTTTGCTAAACATCATAGTTGTTAAATGAATTTTTCCCCATTTTATAACCTGCCAACCATCCAAATTTTGATCACTTGACCATGGAGATGCTACAACTGTCACAAGTGTAAAAAATGGTCATAAGTCATTTTTTTCAGTGCCATTGTAACTTTGAATGGTCCCTAAATAATGTTTGAAAATTGATGACAATCTGTATAGTAAGTAACCTTACTATACCTTACTGAACTTAACTGGATTTACTCCTTGATAAGCTGTAGGAGTTATTACCTTTGATATCATATTAAAATAGTAATTCATATTATTTTGATCCAGTTAATCATTATAAGAGAGCCAGTCTGATGTAATGATTAAGGTATCAGGCTAGAAACCAGGTGACCGTGAGTTCTACTCCCACTTTGGGCACAAAACCAGCTGGGTGATCTTGGACCAGTTACAAGAAAGGAGGTCATGACGAATCACTTCTGGAAACCCTTGCCAAACAAACCCCATCGGGATTTGTCCAGGCAGCCTCAGAGCATTGGACATGATTCAGTAGATGAGAAAAAAAAATGATGATAACCATCATAAAATGTTTATCTATCTATCATCTATTTTTCTATTTTTTTGTGGACTGAACTTCAGAAAGTACAATTCCCAGTATTCCTATCTAACTAGATAACACCTCCTCCAATCATTAAAAAAACAAAACATACAGGTTTGATTCGGTTATAGCTTGCATGAAACATCACCACAAAATCCCAGGCGTGTAGGCTAGACTGCAAAGTGAATAATATCTGCTAGAAGGGAGCACTTCCATTTACTGCTGATAAGAAGCTAAGTGGAAAGTTAAAAGTCAAGCTCAGCTCTGAGACTTTACTGACTTTTAAGGTTGTTTGCTTGCTTTTGCGATTCATATTCTTGTTCCCTTAGCCATTTTTCTGACCTTAACAACAATACAGAATACATAAATAAATGTATCATTAATTAATTAATTAATTAATTCAGTGTCCTGGCAACTCATCTCACTGTCGAGCTCCCTGGGTGACTTACAGCAGGAATCCTCAACCCTGGTTTGTGGACTGGTACCAGGCCGCAGGATGCCAGCAATTGGTCCGCACAAACAAGGAAAGCCCCACCCACAGGACACAGGCTGCACACAAAACCACGCCCCCTCCTGTCTGCAGAAAAACCTCTCTCCATATAACCAGTCCCTGGTGCCCAAAGGTTTGGGGACCTCTGGCTTATAGCATCATAAAAAACAAAGAAACATAAAACATCAAAATGTTAAAACATTAAATGTTAATAAAAAAAATTGGGTAAGCGAGGAACCAATATGCAAATGGGAGGGAAGTGGGATCTTCTTGTTCCATTAACGACCTACAACCTGGAACTGCTCCCCTTGAGGCCCCAAGCCAATTGGCAGAGCCAGGTTATAAAGGCAAGAGGGTGAAGGCGTGTCTCACCTCGAGCAGCACAATAATTATTGAGATCACAATTGTAAAGCAAAAGACGGAGAGCAAATGAATATGTTCAAACCTCAGTTTGGGACACCTCAGTGCCAGCTTTGCATGCAGCACACTAACTTCTCCTGTGATTTATGTCATTTTCATAATGAGTCATTATGCAAATGACATAATTAGCAACATTTACATCACCACAATGATGTGTTATTTGACTTACCAAGCTTTGAGAAATAATAGTCATCCCTTCCACTCAATTAAAATAAGGCTTCACCATCTAATTTATGATTCCATTTATTCAAACATTGTGCTTTTCCATATCTGGTTGCTTCCAGGTGTTTGAGGCATAAGTTACAACCCCTTGCCATTAACCATCTACCCGAGATTGATGGGAATTGAGGTCCATAATATCTGGGAGGATCAAATTGTCATCCATTTTCTTTTCTTTTTTTAAAAATATAATTTGTACTAGAGATTATTACATGAATAAATGATAAAATGAAAAATAAAGAAAATTTTAAAAAAGTATCAGCTTTTGTAACCAGTGGTCCATAGTAGGAATCGAGGCATCCTTCCACTTTTGTGCATAGAGCAATCTTGCTGTTGTCACCATATATAAAATCAGAGTTCCAAATTTTTTTCCCAGTTCTCTTTACATTAGATCCAGAAGGCAAGTTTCTGGTTTAATCTTTGTGTTCACTTTAAGAATTTTCTGCATTAATATATGAATCCTACTCCAATATTTCTTTGCCTTATCACATGTCCACCATAAATGATAAAAAGTCCCTTCTTTACATTTATATTTCTGATATTTACAGCAATTGTAAATAACCTTAATATCACTTCATCTCTTTCAAATTTCATTTTTGCCCATTTTCATCAAAAAGTTCATAAAAGGTTTCCAGTGTCGAATAACACTACTTATTATCTTATCCCTGATCAAACAACTCATTTTTTTACTCTATTCTCTTACTCAGTATATTAATTTTTAACTTAGTGCTAAGATATTGATATTATTCATATTAATCCTTAGTGTTAAGATGGTATCATGGAACCTGGTTTTCTATCTTTTTGCTGATAAGGTACATAAATATATTTCTTAATATATTTCTTAACATTTTCATTTTTTTGTGCAAGTTTCTTCACATCTGTGCTAGACTCAATATGTTCCTCTAGAAAGCATTCTGATTCCAATAGCAACTGGAAGACATTCTCTTGATTCTGCCCTTCACTTGCCTAAAATAAGTCCCAAGCAATGGCTCTAATTCAAGGTCATCTAAGAAACTTTGGAGCATTTCTTCAAAACGAGACAATAAAAATGATAAAGATAACATGAGCACATGGAAAAAGATCAACTTGAGGAGTATCACCTGAATTCCTTCTTTGACCAAAAGTTACCCATGAAGTCACCAAGTTTGGCTTAGGGAAGAATGTTGCCAAAACAACATTTATTTCATGAATTACAGGGTTTCATTTGAATGGTTAGATGTCCCCTTGGAAAATGCTGCAGTGTCCTGTAATAATGTCTTGGATCTGGAAGTAAACAAACTTCAGGAAAAGTTCACAAGCACCAGTAACTCATATGGACTTGGGTGAAATCTCATTTCCTGTACCTGCCACAAGATAATTGTTGCTTCTCTAATTTAGTATAGTGAAAAACCTGCTCCTTTCTCTCCACAAAACCTGTTTATCTATTCAAAAACTCTAAACCTATTCACCTGTTCTGTTTACTTAGATCCAGATCTTCTTCTTCACATTCTTTTTCTAGGCCTTCAACAACCCTGTTACCTTAATACCTTCACTATATCTGCTCTCGGTTCGAGACTAAATTATTTCTCTTCTAAATCCACTGGTGTCACATCGTCTAAAACTTTTCCATCTCTTGGCTTATTGCTTTTGTATCACTCATTTGAATTGCACATTCTTTAAATTTTCTATTCATCTTTTTTACATATTTGCAACTCCATATTCCATATGTCCTCCATTTCTTCTTCAAATGAAATCAAGTACCTAATAACAGATTCAGTCAATGATACTGCCACTGTTACTGTAATATTTTTTCAAATATTTTCAACATCTTTTGTACAGTCTCTGGAATGGCCTCTATTTATTCTATTGACAATTCTTTCTCCTTTTTTTTTTTTTTTTTTTGGCTTTCCTATTGCTATCCATTTCTTCCCTTAAATTTGTAATCCAAAAAGATAAAGCAACAAAAATAAGAGAACATTTTTTCTTTACTCTTTAGACCCATTCAGCCCTCCATGATTCTACAGTTATCTAATCTTTCACAGCTTTTAAAAATATTTTTCTTTAAGAAAAATCTACAATCGATCCTCTTAAAAAAGTTAAAAAAAATTCCTACAAATATATTAAATTTGTTTAATTGTCCATAATACTTTAAAATAAACAGTATTCCAAATTGGCCCCTTAATTCTGAATTTTCCTAATTCTTGATAAGCATTTTGCTTTTAATTAATTTAAAACTTTTATAATTATTTCTTTAAATTTTACTTTGATCTTGTACCAGATTGAAGGAATACTCACCAGGTCTAGCTGCCCAGCTGTTTAAAATATCTTTGCATTTGACAAAATAATTATATTTCAAGTGTGCAATAGAAAATTGGACTTGGACCAAGCCCAGAGTCCTTCAAACAGGCTCAGTTTAAGGCTGAGACTTTGATGCTTCTTTCTCAGCTCTTGGTGTTGTATTTGCTTCTTTCCCACAAATTCATTAGGGTTTCAGCATGAGAAGCAGAATTCCAGAGCACACATGGGCAATATCTTAGCTTCTCCTTGTCCAGAGATGCTCTCTTGGTCTGGATTCATTGCCTGGTCACCAGGCTTCACCTCAGTGTCATTTCCACTCACTGGAGATGCATCAGCTTTCCAGTTTTACCAACCTGAAGTTCAAATTGCCAGCCATTTTCTTGAGATATTTGGGAGGCAAAGATAGACCTTTTTTCTGTCAACTTCTTGCTGTTTCATTACTTTTTAATTGCCAACTCCACTCAAGTTCCCTCCTTAATTCTTCTTCCCAAAGTCTTTTCTGTTGTCAGTTCAACAATACTTAAAAGTGCCTCCTTCTATCTCTTATAAGAAGCTTTCCTATGAGAAATTAACCAACACTTATTCTCTGAGTTCTTGTTATAAGCAAACCTAGCATACTTGTTTGGTTTTCAGCATGGAAACCTGGCTTGCTGGCTTGCTTAATTTCAATTACAGGGGCACCCATCTCAAGTTCATGACTATGCATGGCTAGCAATAATTTTAAAAAGCATTAAAACACAGAAGCAAAGAAACAACAACACAAATGCCTGTCTCCTGCTACACTGAAATAGCGGAATGAATATGGAAAGAAAAAGTCAATAGACTTTTGTACTGAGTACTACACAAAGACTGCTGTACCACATACTGGGTTTCATAAAAGAATAGAAAGTACTACAACTAAATAAGCAATTCAAGAAAGTTGTGGGTAATGGGAAGAGCAGGAAATATATTCATAAAAATTTGTCAGCTCTATAAGATAGACCAGACTAAAGACCCAACACATCAAGTTTAGCCAAGACTATGTCTATTGCAACAGTTGTAGCAAGAGAATTTTGCAAATCTGAACATGCTTCTTCTTCCCTCACTTTACATTTGTGTGAACTAGCCTGTCTGAAGCTAGAAATTAGAAAATAGTGCTATCTATAAAACTGCAAGATTTGTTGCAATATTAAACGGAAGTTTCAACTCTTACAAGGTGATAGAGTTAAAGTGCCACATAACATTTGTTAGTAGCTACGGTAAAAGTATCACTAACAAAGTGATTAGAAAAATGTAATTTCTATTTCAAACCATTACTTTGAAATTCTCAAATAACCAAATGATTGCACTTATCTCACATGCTAGTGATAGAAATGTGAAGCTTTTGCAATCCAGGCATATGGAACAGGAATTACCAGTTGCAGATACTGGGTTTAGAACCAGCAGAGGCACCTAAGATTGCATTGCTAACATTTGATGATGCAAAGGAATTCATAAAGTATTCTGTTTTGTTTTATTGCTTATACAATACTTTTTGACTGTGTAGATCTCCAACAAATTGTGAGTATCTTTTAAAGAATATTTAAGGAATCACTTATAGAAGGTGAAAGAAGAAGGCACTCTGCTGCTCAGCATTAAAAGCCCAAACAACCTGTCAACAGGCAATGCAGACAGACAGAGAAGTTGAAGAAATAGCCACATCTTGCTAGACTCACATATGCTTATGAGGACTTGAGTAAACAATGACAAATGCACAATCACTCAAAGGTGCTTTTTTCATGAGGCAACTGGACTCTCTTGTTTTCCTTTGAAGACATTTCTCATCCAAGAAGCTTCTTCAGCTCTGACTGGATGGTGGGCAATGGAAGGATTTATATTCCTTGCAGACAGCTAGTCATTTGCATTCTTTTAGAGAGTTGATGAGGCCATTTGGAGGTTTATCTGTGTCATCACGGTCACCTGAATAGTGGAAATGAGTGTGGAGCCTTCTTGGAACTGTTTAACGAACTGTGTTGTAGACTGAAGATAGATGATGTCATCTCCCTTCTCCTCTGTTCAGAGAGGGCTGTTCAATTTTGACATAGATGCCCTCTTTGACCCCTCTTTCAACTATGATTGAGAATCTCCATAGACAAATGCACCATCAGTTTGGAGTCACTACACTCTCATAAAAGATCAAAAACCATCCCCCCCCCTTTGAAGAATATTGACTCTCACCTAATGGCAATTTGACTTGACCATTACTAGATCAAATTCTCATGAATAGGTAGCAAGAACTAAACCTGTAGAACTTTTGAACTCTACCCTGGCTCCTGATTTCCTATGCCTGACATAGGAGATTTACAAGCTGTGTAAAATTGGTTTAAAATGTGCACTTCGTAAATTA
>JAKJMR010000097.1:620776-659421 GCA_024449315.1 Daboia siamensis | reverse complement strand
AAGGAAGGAAGGAAGGAAGGAATGAAGGAAGGAAGGAAGGAAGGAAGGAAGGAAGGAAGGAAGGAAGGAAGGAAGGAAGGAAGGAAGGAAGGAAGGAAGGAAGGAAGGAAGGAAGGAAGGAAGGAAAAACCTTCAACTATCAGCATACATTCCAGTGAATTTTTCCTATCTTTTCCCCTTTTTTACTTTTCATTTTCATTCCCATATCATACAAATAGATAAAATTATTTATTTAAAAAAGGATGCAGCATAACAGCTACATTTTACTTTCTAGTTATATGCATTATTCCATATGCATTGCACAAAATATCATTCAGGTCCTACATCAAATATAGGTTAGATTTGTATGTGCTTCTGTAATTCATGATAATTTAGCAGAAGACTGATAAAAAATATGTGAATACTTTTTATTCCAAAATTCCACTTTGCTTAAGGTGATAGCAAGTGATAATGCCTTCTTGGTTGTAATCAAAATTAAATCACAAACATTTACTACTGCAGATGGAACCTTTTCTTCTGTATTGTGAAACTGGAAAGGTCATTGAAAATAACATATTTTCTGTAACATTAATAATATTTCCACAACATGAATTCTGCTTAGCAGCTGTTTTCTACTCATGCCAATTTAAAGAAATGCCTAAAAGAGAAAGCAGCTTAATATTGCAAAGATTTTCTTTTTATCACCCAGAAACCTTGCCACTTAAATCCTCTAATAAAGTAGGATGGAATTGAACATTGCTTTTGGACTTGTCAAAATAAATTAACCGCATATAGTCACTTTGATGCACCTATCTATGTCACAAACACCTATAATCAATCATATAATTTCATGATGTATATGGCAAAGTATAGCTTTAGACTATGTCTAGTAGGCAACACCACCCATCACATCAACAATTCACACAACTTCACCAGCAAGCTATGGAAGCTAAAACTACACCCAGATGAGACCATGGTTTCCTATGATGTGACTTCCCTCTTCACTTGCATTCCAACAACTAAAGTTGTCATGGTAGTCAAGAAATGAGTGCTACAAGACAACACTTAGGTGATGAAACCAACCTCAGCACAGACCACATATGTGCCATGATGGACCTCTGCCTGACAACTAGTTTAAATACAATGAAGACAGACAAAAATATGGCTGTGCCTCCCATTGTGGTTAATCTCTACATGGAAGAGGTAGAAACCAAAGCCCTAAACTCCTTCATAGGAATTGCACCCACTCACTGGTATAGATATGTGGATGATACTTGGGTCAAGATCACAACCCAGGAATTGAAAGCATACATCAAACATATCAATAAATACATTAAATTCACATGTGAAGATGTTATAGGAAGTAGTCTAGCCTTCCTGGACTATGCAGTATACATTAAGGAAGACAGAAGCCTTAACACTGAATTTTACAAAACAAATAAACAAAAAACTCACACAGATCAGTATTTACATTTTTGTTGAAAACAAATTTTATTATTTAAAATATTTGAAAACTTTGCACATGGTGTTATTGGTCCAACATACCTTCTTGTCTAACGTCATTTTTATATGTTATATACATTTTATATACAGTACATATCATTTATACATATCATTTATATACAATTATACAATATTCGATCTTATCATCCACCGTTATCCTAATATTATTTAAGTTCAACATCTTGTATATCTCTGTTAAGACCTTCCTTTCTGTTCCCACCATAGGTAAAACTTATTCCAAATTTTATAATGCTCTGAGTGGTCTTTATTTTTTATTTCCAAAGTTAACTTGTCCATTTCTGCATATGCCCATATTTTATTTATCATCTCACTCTTGTCAGGTATTTCACTATCTTTCCATTTCTGGGCGAATGTCATTCTCGCTGCTGTGATGATATGTATAATTAAATATAATTCTTCTTTGCTATGTTTTTCTTTTGTTATGTCAAGCAGGAAAAATTCTGGCCTGTATTCTACTCTCCATCCTAATATTTCCTCTAGCCATGTCCGTATCTTTTGCCAATACCTTTGCATCTTATTACAGGTCCACCATACATGAAAATAGGTACCTAATTCTTTAGAACATTTCCACCAATTGGGGGATATTGTTTTGTACATTTTAGCTAGCCGTGTTGGAGGGAGATGCCACCGGTAAAACATCTTATATAAATTTTCTTTGTAAGCTGTGGCCAGCGTTATCTTTTTATTTCTGTCCCAAAGTGTTTGCCATACATCAAGATCGATACCATGTCCCACATTCTTAGCCCATATCAACATCGTTTCTTTGACTTGTTCTTCAATCATTTTATACCCCAATAACAATTTATACAGTTTTCTTATTTGCTTCTCATCTGCCCCCAATAAGATTTTATCCAATGCAGTTTCTTGAATATTTATCCCCCACTCTTTCTTATCTTTTCCATATCATGTTTGTATCTGCAAGTAAGCCCACCATTCCAATTTTATCCCTTGTTGCTCTAGTTCCTGTCTCAATTTCAGTTCTCCCACATCATTCATAATATCTTTATATGTAGTGCTATTCTCCAAATTGAACAGATTTGGGTAAACTATCACCTCCAGTGTGGACAACCAGACTGGTACTTTAATATAATTTTGTTTTCTAATTTTATTCCAAATTTTGAGTAGCGCTTGTCTAATTCGATGGCTTTGAAAATGTTGAAATAGCCCTTGGTTATCATTCCATAGGAATGCTTGCCAGCCTAATTGCAAATCATGGCCTTCTAAAATTAATAGTCTTTTAGTCCTTAAAATTATCCAATCTTTAATCCAGGTTAGCACCGCTGCATGATAATATGTTTTCCAGTCTGGTAGTCCAAACCCCCTATTTTCTTTAGTATCCTGCAAGAGTTTCATTTTAATCCTCGGTTTTTTCCCTTGTCATATAAAATTTAGTGTGAGTTTGTTCAGGTTCCCGAAAATTTTTTGATCTACTTGTATAGGAATATTTTGGAACAGGAATAGAATTTTAGGTAGTACAATCATTTTTATGACAGCAATTCTCCCTAACAATGCAAGGCTCGTTTCTCCATCTTTCCAGGTCTTCTTCTATTTGTTTCACTATTTGTCATAATTGTCTTCTTTGATTGAGGTGCATCTGGCGGTAATAGTAATTCCTAGGTATTTTATCTTCTTAACTATTTGTATGTTCATAATCCTAGCCAAATTTTCTTTCGGTTTATTCGTCATATTTTTAACAATCATTTTAGTTTTATCCTTATTTATTTTCAGCCCAGCGACTTCTCCATATTTATCTAGTTCTTCCAGCAGTTTCGGTCCTGATTGTTGTGGTTCCTCCAAATAAAGACCAAATCATCCGTGAATGCTTGGAGTTTAAATATTTCTTTTTTAATTTCCAATGCTTTTATATGCAGTTGGTTTTTAATTACCCTCGTTAGGACCTCCAGTGTCAGTATAAATAGTAATGGGGATAAAGGGCATCCTTGTCGTTTTCCTTTTTGTATTTGAAATTTCCTAGTTGCTTCCCCATTTATTATTATTTTAGCTTCCTGATTAGTATATATTGCCCTTATTATATTTATACATTTTTCACCCATATCCATACACCTGAGTTGTTTTTGTATAAATGACCACTTAACATTATCAAAAGCCTTCTGAACGTCTAAGAATAGTAACACCATTTGTTGTCCACTATGTATTTCATAGTATTCTAAAGTATCCAATATTATCCTAATGTTATGTTTAGTTTGTCTTTTGTCTAGAAATCCATTCTGATCCACATGTATAAAGTCATTTAAAAACCTTTGTAATCACTCAGCTATAATTGTTGTAAATGTCTTATAATCAGAGCTAAGTAAAGATATTGGTCTATAGTTTTGGACTTATGTATGATCCATATTGTCTTTTGGGATCAGAACAATATTCACCTCTGGCTATGACTTTGGGATTTTTGCTTCATCCAGGACCTCGTTAAACACATCCAATATAGATTGTCCTAAAATATTTTGTTATTCCTTATAGAATTCTATCAGAAGACCATCAGCACCCGATGCTTTATTATTATTTTGTTTGTTAATGGCCGTAATCACCTCTGTCATCCTAATTTATTCATTCAACATATTTTTAATTTCCTCAGTAACTTTTGGTAGTGTTGCTTTTTGAAACATTCCTCCGCTTTCTCCTCAATTTCCTAGTTATCTTCCTTGTATAATTTCTCATAGAATTCCTGGGCTATAATTTTTTTCTCCTCTTCTTGATAATGTATTCTCCCTTTGTCGTCTTGTAAACTACTAATCCAACTTTTCTCCTTTTGTTTTTTCAATTTATGTGCAAGCCATTGACCAGGTTTATTTGCATTTTTGAAAAAAATCTGTTTTATACGTCTTATCTGTTGTGCTAAATTTTCTTTTTCTAAGATGTTAAGTTTGTGTTTAATTAAATCCATTTGTTGTTTTACATTCTTTTTTTGTGGTTCTTGTTGGAGTATTGTCTCTAATCTTTTGTATTCCTCTTCTAACATTTTCTGTTGTTGTTTTTTCTCCTTATTCTTTTTCACCATATATGCTATAGCTACTCCTCTTACAACTGCCTTAGCTATGTCCCAAAGGTTTTGGACAGAGGTGTCTTCATTTTTATTTTCTTTGAAGAAGTCCAGTTCACTCTCCATCTTTAGTCTGAAATCATCTTCTTTTAATATTGACCTTTGTATAGTCCATCTAGATGTTTTTTTGGACCCTTTCTAGCTAAATTTCATAGGATTGTGGTTTGCCCAGGTGCTTGTCTTTATACATACATCTTTTTTTTTAGAAAATTTTATTAAATGTACATTTTAAAATGAAAGTGGACATGATTCAACTTCCCTGGCTACAACACTACTATTAGTATTGCTTTATGTTACAGAAAGAAAAAACAAAAACTTAAAATACATTCTATGACAGGACAGAGTATAACAAACTGTACATATAACATCTGTAAATGTTTTAGTAAACTGTCTTTCAGTCGTCAGCATTATATTTACATATCTTTCAATTGTGTCCTGATATAGGTGCTAATAAGAAGTCCTTACCTTATCAACTAATCAAACAATAGTCATCTCAGCGATCCTTCTTATCTCTAACCAATCGTACAAATTTTGCCAAATTTCATAATACTCTGTTTCAGTTTTATTTTTAATCTCTAGGGTTAACCTGTCTATTTTGGCGCAGGATTAAATTTTATCTATTATTTCCTCTTCAGTGGGGGTTTTCGGAACACTTACAAAAGTTCACTGAGTGTTTCCTTCACCAGGTTAGTTGAATCACTGTCCCACTGACTCACCGCTAATTTTGACAGCTGTCATTTCTTCACGGCTGCCATAATGGGCCGTCTCCTTCACCTCCTTCAGCTCTCTCCTATGCTTTCCTGCTTTCTGCAGCTCGGACTGCCATCCTGAACTGCTCAGCTGGGCACCTCCGCTTCTGATCTCCCTCCGAGAGATCTGGGGCTTTTAAAAAACCCACCCGGAACAGAGAAAAGGCTGTGAGATCGGCACGCTCATTCGGAGTGGCGTCTCAACACAGCCATTCCGTTTGACAGTTGGCTCTGCCTCCTATACACACATCTTCAACTTCTGAGTTAATTTGTTGATGTTGATCCTAGACCATGTTGATCCTAGACCATGAGCTGTGCCGATTTGAGTAATATGTGTATTGTCTTGCTTCACGGTTGCTTTCTCTCCATATGTCCTGAATGTTTAGGTCTTTGGCCAATTTAAAGAAAGATCTTGGTACAATTCTTCTTTTCCTTTTGTAGAGATAGAGGTCATATAAGGGTTATGTAGAGGCTGTGTGCAGCAAACTTCCACAGTCTCTACCTGTTTACCTCATATGTCTATGAGCTCACCTAATTAGCACCACCAGGCACCACCAGGAACCATCAAGATATGTGACATGTGAATATCCCCTGGCTGGGATATTCTTAAAGATTGACAAAGAGAATACACCAGTAACGATGCTGTTGCTTCGTACTCTTTGTTACTCTTTGTTAAAACTGCATAAAAAGCAATAAACTCTGCGTAGGCAGACAGACATTTTGGACACCCTGCTATGACTGGTTTTTGAATCCATCATCTGGCACCTGAACAGAGACACCCTCCAGGGGAAGCAACAGCCAACATACTTACCTTCGTCTGGAATAGACCCCCAAGGTGCACCTTCATCCTCCGGGACCCCTAGAGGTAAGTATGGGTTGCAATCTAGCTCAACAAAAGCAATAGCATGTACAGGAACTTTGATTCCTGTTTAACAACAACAATTTTATTGATTAGCCCTTGGGCCATATCAAAGTGCAAAGTTGATTCCTGTTACAAAAGGAAGGAAGCTGGTTGGAGAGATAGGGAAATATTGTCCCTGGTATCCAGACCATGGGGTGCTCCGTTTACAGGATTGGGCAAAGATAGGGCATACTTTACATCTTGAACCCCGGGCTCCAGTACAGATATTACATCTATGGTTTCAATGCCATGAAGCAGTGGAAAATTTTGGCTCTGATGCTTTGGCAGGACAGCAATTGACCACAAAACCTCCATCTGATTACGATCAAATAATTTTTCCCCCTTGAAATCATCTTCAATTGGACCTTCAGCTCTTCATGAAGAGCTTAATTCTTCTGCTTTTTCACAGCCATTATATAAGCCCATGAGGCAAATTTTAGAGGAACAATTAGCAAAAGGGAGGGAGCCGAGATACTATCTTGAAAAAGAAAAAAAGAAAAGAAAAAAATATATGGGGAAACGTCAGAGTAATTTAAAAGAAATAAATCAAAATGTACTCCTCTGCAATTTTGTTTTGAACAAACAATGTCTGGTGGTGCTTTTATTGTTGTTGCTGTATAGCAGTAAAAATCATCTTCAAGAAGGTAACTTTAGAAAACTTTGTAAACCTCCTGAAGTGGCTACAGACCACTCAGAGACAGCTGGCTAACCCGTTACAGGTTTATTCAGAGTCGGACAAAAAGGATACAGACAGCTAGGTCTTTTATAGTTGGCCGCCGGTTGGCTAGACCAATCAGCAGCCAGACTTCTCCCACCGCGATTCCTGCGCCAATCAGCACCGTGTCTTCTTGACAGCTCAGCTTCCTTGTGGTTCGTGGCTCTGTGTTGTTTTGTCAGCCGCGAGCTGTCAGCGGCTTGCGCCTGCGCTTTGCCGAGGGAATTTTGACAGCTGTCAAAATTCCCGCGTGTTCTGCTGTCAAAGTATTTACCTCATAACTGACATAACTGTTACACATAACATAACTGTTTACATATATTACACCCCTTACCCCTCCCCTGGATTGTTTCCCCCCCTCTTTTCCTGGTTGCCTGCCCACTGGTAGTCTTGGAGGTAGGCAGGAGCTTTTCTGGTTCGGTTGGAACGTCGTGGGGGTGTCTCGTTCCCCGGCTCCTCTTCTTCCTGCGGAAGAGGTGGTAGGATCTCGTCCTGAGGTGGGGTCTGTTCGTCTTGCATGGGGTTGGGTGGTGCGTAGATTTGTTGTTCCCCTGGTGTTGAGGGCATATTTTCCAGCTTCCGAGTTCTAAGCTGATCAATATGTCGTCGTAGATTGCCTTCGGAGCTTGTCTGTACTAGATAGGAAAGGGGCCCCGTTTGCTGAATTATGACCCCCTGAATCCATTTTTGGTTGCTGACATAGCTCCTGGCCCACACAGTTTGTCCCTGTATGAAGCTCTGTGGTGGGGCGGGTAGTTCTGGGTCTGCTGCTGCTTTGTCGGGGTGAAGTCTATCTAATCTTGTTATTAGTCTCCTGCCCCACCTGAGTTCTGCCGGTGATTTGCCCGTCGTCGTGCATGGTGTGGAATGCTGGGCCAGGAGGAATTGGCTGAGGCAACGTTGCCAATTTCTCCCTGTGAACTTTTTTAATGCTTCGTTCGTTGACCGCACCATAATTTCTGCCATTCCGTTTGTCGCTGGCCTGAATGGTGCCGATGTTACCAGCCTAATAGAGTTACTCAAAGCGAACATCTGAAATTCACGAGAAGTGAATTGTGGGCCGTTATCGGAAACTATGACGTCTGGGAGGCCATGTGTTGCGAAAACCCTCCTAAGCACTTCTATGGTGGAGGCTGACGTCGTTTTATTGAGGGGAATGACTTTGAGCCACTTTGAATAACTATCTACGATTATTAAGAAACTCTGCCCCCGAATTGGTCCTGCAAAATCTAGGTGGATGCGAGACCATGGATTCCTGGTGGTTTCCCATCTATGGACAGGTGCGTGGGGAGGGTCTCCTCTAGTTAATTGACATGGGTAACATCCCCCTACGTGTGTTTCAATGTCCCTGTCAATGCCCGGCCACCATACGTAGCTTCTGGTGAGGGACTTCATTTTTACCATGCCCGGGTGACCTTCGTGTAATGTTTTGAGGGTTTGTTGCGTATTTTTGCTTGGAATAACCACCCTGTTACCCCATAGGAGGCAGCCTAAATGGGACGTCAATTCCTGTTGTCTAGCAAAAAAGGGCCGAAAGTCCGTTTCTGGACATTTCGCTGGCCATCCGGCTGTGACCCATCGCAAGACTCTGCTTAGAATTTTGTCCTTAGCAGTGTTGGCGGCAATTGCTTTGTCCGAGAGTGGGCATTCCGGCAGCTCAGAAATAGCCAGTATGTTCCCTGCTGGGGCTGGGTCTGCATCCCTGGTGTTACTAAGACTTCCAGGGGCCCCTTGAATTGTTTATACTCCACCCATACTCGGCTTTTACCTTTTAGCTGTATGGGGTTTTTTGGTAATCGGCTAATTGAACGTGTGGGGATTCTAAGGGAATGGTCCTCTTATTCCGCTGGCAGATTTCCCTGTAAGTTTTTAATGAAATCAGGGATACTGCCGACCCGGAGTCGACCTCCATATCGCAGGTGACTCCCTGGATTTTAGCCTTAATTTTAACCTTAGGGCTTAAGACTGGAACCTTCTCTACTGCCTGCACTAAACTTCCCCGGGTCTTTCCCCACTTGGCTCGGTTGGGGCTCGTACCTGGGGGGTTGGCCTCCACTTCATGTAAGTTTCCGCAGGGACAGCTTTGATGTGCCCCGTCTTCCTGCAATTGTGGCACTTTGCGTTGCGGAATCGGCAGCTGGCCCGACCATGGTTGCCCCCACAGCTGGCGCAGTTGGTGCGTTGGTCCCTTCTCGGTGGCATAGGGTCCCTCGGTTTCCGATTGTCGAAGGTGTCTCCCCGTTGGTTTTGCCGCCTCGCGTTCTGCCGTTGGAGGGCATTGATATCTGTCAGGTCCACGGTTTCGTTGTCCTCGCCATCGCTGAGGGTCGCTTCCTCCTGGTGCACGCTCCCGCGATTTTCTGCCGTGGACTGTGCAGGGTCTTTCCGGTGGCTGTCTTCATAAGCCAAGATCTCCCGGGAGACCTCGGCTAGGTTCATCATCGGCTTGGCGATGATTTTTTTCTGGAGCCGCTCGTCCCTCAGCCCAATGACTATTTGGTCCTGGATTCGGTCGTCCGAATCCGGGAAGTTGCAGCTTCACGCGGTGTGCCGGACCTCTGCAATAAAGTCGTTCGCAGCCTCATCCGGCCACTGTCGTCGCTGGGCGAATTGTATCCGCCAGTACAGCTCTGAACGGGCGGGCATGTAATGCTTATTGAGCCGGTCGGTGAGCTCGGCATATGGCACCTCAGCGATGGGCGTTGGGCTGAACAAACCTACGGCGGCATCGTAGACCGGGGGTCCGCTTATGTAGAGGAGAGCGGCAGCCTTCGCTCTGTCATCAGTAATTTTACTGACTAAGAGGAAGCCCTCGACTTGCCCCAGATGCGACTCCCAATGCTCTGGGTGGCGAGTGTCAAATTCTCTGACGCGTCCGAAATTGGCCATGCTGTCCGGGTCCGGTGGTCCGCTCCACTGAGGGAGTTATAACTCCCAGTGACTTGCTCAGCTGGCCGGGAACTCTCTTCCCTGGCCGTGACTTCAGCTCTGGGAGACTTGTTCAGCTAGCCGGGAACTCTCTTCCCTGGCCGTGACTTCAGCTCTAGGAGCGGATCCCACCCTTGTCTCCAGTGAAGTGGCTACAGACCACTCAGAGACAGCTGGCTAACCGGTAACAGGTTTATTCAGAGTCGGACAAAAAGGGTACAGACAGCTAGGTCTTTTATAGCTGGCCGCCGGTTGGCTAGACCAATCAGCAGCCAGACTTCTCCCACCGCGATTCCTGCGCCAATCAGCACCGCGTCTTCTTGACAGCTCAGCTTCCTCGTGGTTTGCGGCTCTGTGTTGTTTTGACAGCCGCGAGCTGTCAGCGGCTTGCGCCTGCGCTTTGCCGAGGGAATTTTGACAGCTGTCAAAATTCCCGCGTGTTCTGCTGTCAAAGTATTTACCTCATAACTGACATAACTGTTACACATAACATAACTGTTTACATATATTACACCTCCAGTTGGCCAGTTTATCTGATAACAGCTAAAGCCACAGAAGAAAAGAAAAGAAAATTCAAGAAAATGAAAGCAAGGTTTTTTTTCTGTCTTTTTCTTTAAATCTGGCTCTTTGGATTATTCGATTCAATTGTCGGAGGTGAGGACACCTCCCACTTCACACCTGCAAAAGACTGCAGGTTCAATATTCCTTTTAGTCTTTCCCCACTGTCTTTTGAAGTTGGTGGGATAAATTGTAAGTAACCATAAATGTTTCCCTCCTTTTTAATTAAAAGGGAAGGCCTGTTTTGGCTTCAAACTCCAAATTGATGTGTGCATGTTTTTTTTTTTTTTTTTTTTGTTATATATATATTTGGACATTTGGAACATTAAGCTTGGACTTGGAATGGTGAGAAAAATGGAAGATGGTTAAAGGGCCCTATAAAACTATGTTTGGTTGGAATCACCTGATTTTTCTTGCTTCTTGTGGGACAAGCCATATGTCTAAATAAATATTGTTTTTACTAGTATCTGTGTATATATGTCTGTCTATGTTGTTCTGTGTTATTCCAAGACTTGGAAGAGAGTTAAAATCCCCTCTGGTAACACCAAACGAAAAGGTCTTATTTAAAAACAAACAAACAAAAAGAGATTTGGAACAAGAAGCTCATTGGCTTGTGAACAGCTCCCTGAAATTATAATAATTGGTTTGCCTGGAGAAAATATGAAATAAAATTTTTGTATGTGAAATTGTTTATGCAGGCAGTTGGAATGGACATGAATGAGTTAATTTCCTGATGTGTAAATGTATGTATGTTAGCCTTCAAACCCACCTACCACCCCCACCTCCATCCCAGGCAGTGAAAGGAACAGTAAATTGCTGATTTTATTGTTGTAAGTGTTTGCATGAGAAGAGTTTTAAGGGGCATCTGTGAGTGAATTTATAGAAAATGCATGTGAAGGAGAGCAAGCTATTTTTTTTTAGTAGTGAGATTTTTGTAAAATTACTTTTACCTTTTCTTTTTCCCCTCCAGTCTCTTTCTCCCCCCCCCCCACTGTGTTCCTTTAAGAGTGTGAGAGAGAGACAGAAAGGGGGGGGCTGATCGATTTAATTGTTTTTTTCTCTGCTTAGAATTCTGGTCTGAAGAAGGGGGGTGGATATGAAATTTAATACCCACTTTGTTTTCAGATCCATTCTTCAGTCACTCTTTTTTCCATCAAAATGCCAGGGGGCTGGCACAAGCTTGCCATATTCCACTCGACCAAGCCAAGCAGATTGTTTCATCCTGTCCCCAATGTTCTTTGGCATCCCCCTTGGGGGACACGGGAGTTCATGCCCATGGTTTTGCCTCTAATCAACTATGGCAAATGGATGTCACCCATGTTCCCTCTTTGGCTCCCTGGAAGTATATTCATTTATCTATTGATACCCATTCAGGAGCACTTTGGGCCACACCTAAATGAGGGGAAACAGCTAATCATGTTATTTCTCATCTTTTTTCAGCTATTACTGCCTTGGGCAAACCCTCCTCTTTAAAAACTGATAACGGCCTGGCCTATTCTTCATCGGCCTTTTTGCAATTTTGTACAACCTGGAATATTATTCTTACTCATGGGCTATCCTACAACTCCACAGGTCAAGCCATCATGGAACGCACTAATCGGTCCTTTAAGGACTGTCTTCACAAACAAATAAAAAAGAGGGCTCTCAGGTACCCAATTTGTCGTGGGTAACACAACAGGTTAAAAAAGTATTATTTACCTTAAATCAATTGAACGTCTCCATTCAAAATTCGACTGCTTATCAGAGACATTTTCAACAGAAAACAAGTTTGCCTCCCCCTCTAGCATATTATCGGGCATTACCAGAGAAAACATGGTTATGGCTGGTCCCTCTGATTACTTGGGGACGAGGATATGCTGCTGTGCTTGCTCCTACAGGATCCTTGTGGATTCCAGCATGTTGCGTCCACGCAGCTAAGAATGTCATTGCACCAGTCCCCGAATCCGGTTCCAGAAATGGCCAAGGTGACTCTACAGACAGCGCAGTGGCCAATACGATCTTGTCGGACCAGCCGTCCAGTAACGTGGGGAGACATGAAAAACCTGACCATCAAAGCACAGGCAGTGCTGCAACAACAACAAGTGGAGCAAACCCCCAAGAATTTATTCGCTGCCATTTTTGCGGTTTTAACTGCCAATTCCTTAGCCATCATTTGTTTATGTTTGATTAATTGCTGCCCTTTAGCGACCACAGCTGTCATCTCACCCAAACACTCACTTGAGCAGCGAATGAAGCAAAACTTATGGGTGCAGCTAGCTAACATCACACAAAATGATGTCTTTTGCTTATCTGAATCGTATGACATGGAAAATTTGCTTTCCACATGCTTGGTCCCTGGTCCCTCTGCAGTAATTCAAAACTTCACTGGCTTGAGCAGATTTCTATTAAATGAAAACTTTAACTATGGGACTATAACTAGTTGGGGGTTGACTGCCTATGATCCACCCCCTGACGCAATTGCTTTGCACACCCCGATAATAGCAGTCCCTGAGAATATAACATGCACAAAAATAGTTAATTGTACATCTTCAAGTAAAAAATCTCACTGTCTTTGTATTAGCTCACCTGTTTTAAACTGTACAGCTTTTGAGGAGACTTCCTTTAATTTTGCCCATGTTTGGCTCCCGCAAGGATGGTTTTTTACATACGGTCAAGAAACCTTTAATTACATTCCTGCTAATATTAGTGAAGTACAGTGTTGTCTCAGCCAGTTAATTCCTGTTTTGCTTTCCAAACAGCAAATTCACTCAAACCGTTCTTGACGTGGAGTCACGCTAGATAGCACTTGTGACTCTGAGACAGCTTTACTTAATAAAGCAGAATACATAGCATTGGCTATATCTATAGTGGGTGTGCCAGAGCTTGCTGCTCGCACTCATCTTAACATTAACACTGTTGCGTGTAATTTGGCAAAAACATCTAATGCTACTTCTTCAGCTATTTCAGCAATCAACCACGAGCTGCAAGCTTTGCGAAAGGCTATTTTACAAAATCGCGCTGCTATTGATTATTTGCTTCTGTGCCAGCATTTGGGTTGTGAATCACGAACCATCCAGCACCAGCTCAATATTTTACACTATGCGGCCTCTCATTTGAAAATTGACACTTTAGGATCTTAGTGGGAAAGCCTTTGGGCTTGGTTGCTCACAGATTTATGGGGAAATGTCCTACGTTATTTACTCATTATTTGTGTTATTTTGATTGGTGGGTGCTGTTTTGTTCAGTGTCTTCCTTCCTTTTGCAATTTATGTATCACAGCTTTTCGCCCTAAACCCCCTCCCACACTGCCTCAGGGTCAGGTATATGCCCTGTACAAGCAACTGCAAAGATGTTCCTCTCCTGATTATGACCCTTTCACTAACCCCTTTTATGATACCTTGTCTAACAAAAAAGAAAAGAGTGAGATGTAGAGATAGAGCTCATATAAGGGTTATGTAGAGGCCATGTGCAGCAAACTGCCACAGTCTCAGTACCTGTTTACCTCATATGTCTATGAGCTTACCTAATTAGCACCACCAGGCAACACCAGGAACGATCAAGATATGTGAGACTCTACCCTGGCTGGGATGTTCTTAAAGATTGACAAGGAGAATACAACAATAACGATGCTGTTGCTCCATACTCTTTGCTGCTTGTTAAAACTGCATAAAAAGCAATAAACTCTGCGTAGGCAGACACACATTTTGGACACCCTGCTATGACTGGTTTCTGAATCCATCAGCTTTTCCTGCTCTTGTTACCCTTGTAATCCAAATTATTATTGATAATAGCATTGAAGTCTCCTAACACAGAGATTTCGTTGTAATCTATATCATGTATCTTGTTATGTAGCGTTTTAAAAAAACTGTTCTTGGTTTCTGTTCGGGGCATATATTTCTACTATCACAACTTTCCTATGATTTATTTCTACCTCTACCATCAATATTCTACCTTCTCTATCTTTATAAATTTGTTTAGCTACCAGTTTCTCATTCACGTATAGTACCACACCACTCTTTTTTTGCTGGTCTAATGATACAAATATATTTCCTAATTTTGGGTGGTCTAACAGGTATTTTTGTTGTTCTTTTATATGAACTTCCTGAATTGCTATTATATCTAATTTTTGATGAATAAGTTAATTGAAGATTTTCCGTCTTTTCGTTGGCGAGTTTAAACCATTAATATTCAATGACAAAATTCTACATTCTTCTTCCCTTATTTTACTTATATCTGGGTCTTGTACTTCTCATTGTTTGGATCTCTTTTGTTTCTTTGTCTCTACCTTCATACTTCTCTATAGTCTCTCCAGAATTATTTCCTCTTTCCTCTGTTCCTAGTACCTTCCCTTCTATAGCCATCTGTCTTGCATCCCTTTCTCTTATGACCCCTCTATCTTGGTCTTCTAGTTCATCTTCATTATTAAAATGGAGCTTATAAAAGACAAGCTTCTGCCTTGTCTATTGAGTCTTGCCATGTGACTAGAATGCCTTCTGGAGTCAGGCGTCTAAAGTTCACATTGTATCTAATCAGTTTCAATGTCAAAAATTGGTTGCCTCATCTCAAGTCTCTCATTCTTTTAGGTATTTGTTTGAGGATTGTTATTTGTTGTCCTCCATAATCTAGCAGCTCCTCTCTTGATCTATGTAGTAATTCATCCCGGGTCGATTTTTTAACCAATCTCATATGTACTTCTTTCGGGAGGTTATGCAAGTATGATGTATTTGTGCTGGCATTTCTAGGCCTCTTTCCAACCACATCTAGAAAAACTTGTAACAAACATTGGAATTCTTAAAGCCATGTTTGGTATTTCCCAGCAATCTGTTACTGGAAGGAAAAAGCAATCCCTGCTGCGTTACAGATCCCAGAGAAGCATTTGCATGTATGCAGGTATCTTTAGGGTGCCATAGTTATGGATGAGAAATATTGGTTGCAAAGTTGGCATTTTGGATGTAATACAGATATTTTGGACTTATTTTTGTTTCTTTACATGTTTGATATTTTTAAAAAGGCATGTGCTACTGACTACGCTTATGCACATATGTAATATGTTTTGCTAGGATACATGACCATTGCTTGTGCAGAATGTGAAAATTGAAAGATTGTGACTAAACAAAATTTTAATGTACAGATAATACCACCAGAAATTATTTTAGCCTTTTTAATAAATGTTGTTATTGATGTTAAGCTCACCATGGAAAACATCATATATTGTTATGTATATACTAGGTTAATTATTTAAAGACTGAAGTGCAACATAACTAGATTCTAAATAATCTATTTTTCAAAACACACAACAGTCCAAACAGTAAAAGTAAAGTCCAAATTAAGAATATTTCATTCTTAAGAATTGTTTAATTTAAAGTGATTTAGTTGTAATAGATGGTTAGATTCAAAGTAGTTTTCAATAGCACAAAATAGTACAAAAGATACTATTTTTTTTCTAGCATCAGCTAAAATAGACATATTACATTGAGAAAAAACGTTTCTCATTTCTTTCCTGTTACCTTTATGAAATCATCATTGCAGAGATGTTAACATAGGAAATAGATTATTTTGTTATCTAATTTTACCTTCCAAAAGACAGAAGCAGATGAAAAATGTGAGGTTCTTTCCTGTTGGCTTTTTTCAATTAGCTTCTTTAGATTCTAAATGTTTAGTTCCTAAAGAAGTAACCTTGTAAATAATTTTAATGTCCTCCTCTAGTGCAGGGGTAGGCAACCTTGGCTCTTTTATGACTCAAGGACTTCAACTCCCAGAATTCCTGAGCCAGCATGGCTCAGCTTGGAAACATCTCCCTTTCCCCTCAGCATGGCTGGCTCAGGACTTCTGGGAGTTGAAGTCCACGAGTCATAAAAAAAGAGCCAAGATTGCCTATCCCTGCAATATGCTTAGGAAAGCCAATGGAGGAAGCTTTTATTTTTTTCAAAAAAAGGTGTCAGAACGCCTTTCTGAGCGTTCTATGAGAAAAAAAGCCCTGTATATTTATATTTAAATGTGTCTTTATATCTTTACTTATATATCACCTTTATCTTCCTATCCCATCAGAGTCACTTTCGTTTTTAATTATAAATTTCAACTCCAGATTTGTAGCTCCTTTTCTATCTTCTTCTTCAGCCAATGGCCAGTAGATATCTCACTATCCAAACTGCAGTCCTAAAATTGCTGTGTCACTTTCTCCATCTTGGATCCGCTATACTCCCATGACTTTTAGATCAAAAGTTCAAAGTCTGTCCAAACTATTCACTTTCCTTCTACTTATAGTCCACACTCGTTTTCTCTAAAGTTCAGTCTCCAAGACTCAAAATCTTTTCTTTTCCCATTACCTTTCTGCCATTCACCTGATCCCACAGCTAGTTTATGATCTTCTAACTTTCTGGCTTCCTCTTCTTGTCACTCTCACCTGTCGCCTTATCTCTCATCGCTTCTCTCACCGCTCATTCCCTCTCAGTAGGGCACCCTCTTCTAGCCAGAGTCTATTTCAAAAATGCACCCTTTCAATTTTTAAATGTAAAATCTTGGGATTACTTTCCATCAGATCCGATTCACCGTTGTTCCACTAGGTCAATGCTAGTTCTGTCCCTCTGTCAGATCTTTGTGTCAGCCATTACCAGCCTCCTTCTTCCTGGTCCGCTTGCATCAGGTTTTTCTCCAGATCCCCAACACGAGCTGCCGCTCATGCAGGTTCTCCGGGATGCCTACAACTTTGGCTGTCTCTCCAGGACCTCCTATAGCTCTGAAGAACCCCCGCAGACACTGGGTGAGAGGCTGTGCGATACAGAGAAGCCCATTCACACAGCTGTTCACTCTGACAGCTGGCCCTGCCGCCCGCAAATCAGTATTTACATTTTGATTCTCACCCCCTGGTGGTGCCCAAAATGGGAGTTATCAGAACCCTACACCACTGAACTGAAAGCCTATCTTCCAGCAAAGATGGGAAAGAAAAAGAACTAAAACATATCAAGGAAGCCATCAGAACATGTGGCTATCCCAAGTGGGCCTTCATCAAATCTAAAAAAAAAAAAAAAAAAACCCAGCAGGAGCTCCTCCATAACAGACAAAGAAGAAAACAATAAATGAAGCAATGTAGTCATCCCATACATTGCAGGAATATCAGAAAAGCTCAGGAGGATCTTCAACCAACACAACATATGTGCACTCTTGAAACCCAAAAATACACTAAGGCAGAAGCTTGTCCACCCGAAGGATAAAACACCCAGACACAAACTGAGCAATGTACAATGCAGTGAGCCATGTGCAGATCTGTATATTGAGGTAAACAAAACAAACACTTCATAAACTTATGGCACAAAATAGGAGAACAAACCCATCAGGGCAAGATTCAGCAGTCCATGTACATTTAAAAGACAAAGGCTACTCTTTTGTAGACGGCAAAGTCCACATTTTGGACAGAGAAGACCTCTGGTTTGAAAGAGGGTTTATAGAGGCCATCTATGTCAAAATTGAAAAGCCCTGTCTCTACAGAGGGGGAGGGATATAACATCATCTATCTTCAGTCTACAACACAGTTCTCTCAGAAGTTCCAAGAAGGCTCTACATCAGGGGAGTCAAACTTGCAATGTCACGTGACATGTCGTGATTTATTGCAACTTTTTTGCCATTGCCGGCAATGGGGTGGGGATGGTTTTTCTGTGATGCATCTGGACCATGGGCTGGCAATTTGACACCCATGCTCTACATCCATTTGCACTACTCAGATGACCCTGACGACATAGATAAACCTCCAGGTGGCATCAATGACTCTCTAAAAGAATGCAAATAACCAGCTGTCTGCAAGGAGTATAAATCCTTCCATTCTTCACTATCCAGTCAGAGTTGAAGCAGCTTCTTGGATGAGAAGTAAAATGTCTTCAAAGACAAAAAAGAAAGTCCAGTTGCCTCATGAAAAAGCTCCTTTGGGGCAACCATGATCTGGATGACTGAGAATCTCCATAGACCAGGGGTAGACAACTTTGGCTCTTTGATGACTTGTGGACTTCAACTCCCAGAATTCCTGAGCCAATCATGCTGGCTCAGGAATTCTGGGAGTGGAAGTCCATGAGTCATGAAAGAGCCAAGGTTGCCTATCCCTGCCATTCACCTTTAGACTATGTATTTTTGTGAAGGGATACTTATGAAAGTGGAATACATAAGACCCACTCAATCCACAAAGAGAGGAAGAAATGTTTGTTTTGGAAAATTTCAGCGCACACAGCATGTAGAGAATGGCAGTTTTGAAAAATACAACTTGATATGGTACTCACAAAGTTAGTTCCCAGACAAGAGTATTCACATGTCCTGTAGGATACTCTGGGGAAGATACTCTGGAAAAAGGAACAAGGAGATGTAAGGGAAAAAAATGTAGATTGTACTTAATAGACTTTCAAGCCCTATTGAAAATTATCCAAGTATCTCAGATTTGTGACCCTTTGGAGGTATTCTACAAAAATAAATATTATCTACTGTCACTTTGATTCTTCTGAAAGTCAAATCAAGTCTACCACCTAGACATTGCATAAGGTATACAAATATATGAGTAGAGTTTTTCTAGCTCATAAAATGATTAATAAAAGTTGTAAACCTAATTGTTATGGAGGTTTTGGATAAAACAGAATAAGATGTACTGGAGTGATCAGAGATACTTGAAAATCTAATTTATGTGATTACATGGAAAGAATTGCACAGTGCTGATGCTAGTGATAGCTAACCAAGCAGGACTGAAGGCTAGATGTGGTTAAATGCTATGCCCATCCAGACTGTGTATGTGATTCATACCTATGATTCTGTGGCTGCCAAAGCCTGGAATTTCATGTTCTTGATCGAAAGAAGAACTCTTGGAGATGAGTTTGTCCAAGCAAGTACTTTTACTAAAACATAGATGACAGTGGATAGTATAGACAGGATCTGAAAACTGTCTCACAGATCAATAGTTTTAAAGTGTCCCCGAGTAAAAAAAACCCCCTCCCCTCAGTCCATTTAGTCAGTCCCGGATCAGTCAAGTTTCAGGTGTCAAAACCACTCATGGGAAAAGAGAAACCCCAGTACATTTGCAACATTATTACTTCCTCCCCTTCACATTCCATTCGGAGATACAAACCAGAATTCCCCCCCCCCCACACCCTCTTTCTTTGTTCTTCGTAGTTCAGAGGATTTTTTCCCTGGTCTTTTGCAATGGCCTCCCAGCAGGCTAAAGAAACAAACATTGCATCTAAGGCATAGAGATGGGCAATTAACAACCCTGTCTTCTTTTTCCCTCCTTGGGAATGGCAGAATCCAGTAAAGGGGTGAGATTTGGGTTTTGCACAGAGAGGGAGTTAGAAATGAGATAAAAATGGATTCTGGCAGTCATCTTGATTCCATTTCTGCTTACACTCAGCACCTGAGTTTGTTGCCATAAAGAGGAAAGCATAATGTTAATGCTTGTGGTGTTTTTAGAAATATTTCAAAGCACTGTCCCTGGATTTGATGCATGTTGATATGAATGTTATGCAGCACACAGGCTAAAGAACAATGGGTTTAGGATTATTCTGACAAAACCCTGCTTCTCCCCCTCCCCCCTGCACTAAATGTCATAGGTGATCTCTACCTTGCTAATCTAATCTCTACCTTGAACTCTCAAATTATTAAAGAGATTTAATTCTCTTCTGCAGACTAAAATCTTAGCAAACGTTTATTTTGAAATGTTTTGTGTAGTGTATATTCTATTGTTAAGCTACCAGTAGGTCAAGCGTGGTAATGCTACAATTTCTCTGTGTGGTTTTCTATTTATAGGGTGAGGGCCAACAAAGTAAAAATCTGCCTCTGCCTATGAAATGCACATTTCAGATAATCCAAAAGATAAAAATGGCAGCTGTCTGACTGAACTGAAAATACTCTACTTAAATTGAGGGGGGGGGGGGTTTCTCCCTTCCCTTTCTGCTCTTTTAAAATTTGTGACCTCATTTAAGTAACCAGCATCTCCATGTCTGATTAGAAATTCTTGGGAAACATACACATTATCAGCTGCCCACAACTTAGCCCAATGCATATATTCATAATTATTTGGCATTATGATTCATGCATGAGGAGCTAATCCCAAACAAATAAAATAGAGAAAACATAGCAGCTCTTATAGAAAATAAATTGGAGCCTGTCTTAGGCTCTGGGGACATTGTGAATGACACTTTAGATAATCGCATCATTTTATTCTTTTTCTTATCTTCGTGACTCCAAGCTCTATTTAGCACTATTTATGTATCTGGGGAATATACATGAAGATCTGTGCGTATTATATGTGTGTGTGTATGTATATGTATACATATACGTGTGCATGCAAACACACACACACACACACACATACACACACACATGTACCTACCTAATAAATGCATTTAGTGTAAGCATTTTCTCCACAATTCACCACATAAATCCATTTAAATTTTATATATATAAAGACAGGCAAGTCATAGCAGAGAGTTCTGACAAAACGTGATCCACTGGAGAAGGAAATGGCAACCCACTCCAGTATCTTTGCCATGAAAGCCCCATGGACAGTACCAAAAGGCAAAAAGATATGATGCTGGAAGATGAGCCCCTCAGGTTGGAAAGCATCCAAAATGCTACTGGGGAAGAGCAGAGGGCTAGTCCTAGTAGCACCAGAAAGAATGAAGCGACTGGGCCAAAGCCGAAAGGACGCTCAGCTGTGGATGTGTCTGGTGGTGAAAGGAAAGTCCGATGCTGTAAAGATTTTTTCTCCATAGGAACCTGGAATGTAAGATCCATGAATCAAGGAAAGCTGGATGTGGTCAAACAAGAGATGACAAGATTGAACATTGACATCTTAGGAATTAGCGAACTAAAATGGACAGGAATGGATGAATTTAATTCAGATGACCATCAGGTATACTACTGCGGGCAAGAAGAAATGGAGTAGCCTTCATAGTCAATAAAAGAGTAGGAAAAGCAATACTGGGATACAATCCCAAAAATGACAGAATGATGTCAGTTCAAATACAAGGCAAACCATTCAATATCACAGTAGTCCAAGTCCAAGTCTATGCCCCAACCACTGGTGCTGAAAAGGATGAAATTGACTGTTTCTATGAAGCCTTACAGCACCTTATAGAACTAACATCAAAAAATGTTGTCCTTATCATGTTAAAGTAGGAAGCCAAAAGATAACTGGAATAATAGGCAGGTTTGGCCTAGGAGTACAAAATGAAGCAGGGCACAGGCTGATAGAATTTTGTCAAGAGAATACGATGGTCATAGAAAACACTCTTTTCCAACAACCCAAGAGATGGCTCTACACATGGACATCACCAGACGGTCAACACAGAAATCAGATTGACTATGTGCTTTGCAGCCAAAGATGGAGAAGCTCTATACAGTCAGTAAAAACAAGACGGGGACCTGACTGTGGCTCATACCATGAGCTTCTTGTTGCAAAATTTAGGCTTAAACTGAAGAAAGTAGGGAAAAGCGCTAGGCCACTCAGGTATGAATTAAATCATATCCCTGTTGAATATACAGTAGAGGTGACAAATAGATTTAAGGAATTAGATCTGATAGACAGAGTGCCCGAAGAACTATGGATGGAGGTTCACGACATTATACAAGAGGTAGCAACTAAAACCATCCCAAAGAAAAAGAAATGCAAGAAAGCAAAATGGCTGTCTGAGGAAGCTTTGCAAATAGCTGAGGAAAGGAGGGAAGCGAAAGCAAGGGAGAAAAAGAAAGATACACCCAATTGAATGCAGAATTCCAGAGAATAGCTAGAAGAGATAGGAATGCCTTCTTAAATAAACAGTGCAAAGAAATGGAAGAAAACAATAGAATAGGGAGGACCAGAGATCTCTTCAACAAAATTTGAACGATGAAGGGAACGTTTCATGCAAAAATGGGCATGATAAAGGACCAAAATGGCAGGGACCTAACAGAGGGAGAAGAGATTAAGAAGAGGTGGCAAAATTACACAGAAGAACTATACAAGAATGAGCTTAACGTCCCTGATAACCACGATGAGGTGGTCACCGACCTCAAGCCAGACATCCTAGAATGTGAAGTTAAATAGGGCTTTGGAAAGCTGAGCAACAATAAAGCTAGTGGAGGTGACAGTATTCCAGCTGAGCTATTCAAAATCTTAAAAGATGATGTAGTAAAAGTGCTACGCTCAATTTGCCAGCAAATTTGGAATACTCAACAGTGGCCACAGGATTGGAAAAATCAGTTTACATTCCAATTCCAAAGAAAGGCAGTGCCAAAGAATATTCAAACTATCACACCATTGCACTCATTTCACATGCTAGTAAAATTACGCTTAAAATCCTACAAGCTAGACTCCAGCAATATGTTGATCGAGAACTACCAGAAGTACAGGCAGGATTTCGAAGAGGCAGAGGAACTAGAGATCAAATTGCCAACATACGCTGGATCATGGAGAAAGCTAGAGAGTGCCAGAAAAACATCTACTTCTGCTTCATTGACTATGCTAAAGCCTTTGATTGTGTGGACCACAACAAACTGTGGCAAGTTCTTAAAGAGATGGCAGTACCAGACCATCTTATTTGTCTCTTGAGAAACCTATATGTAGGCCAAGAAGCAACAGTGCGAACTGGACACGGAACCACTGATTGGTTCAAAATTGGGAAAGGAGTCCGGCAAGGCTGTATACTGTCACCCTGCCTATTAAACTGATATGCAGAGCACATCATGAGAAAGGCAGGGCTAGATGAATCAAAAGTTGGAACTAAGATTGCTGAGAGAAATATGAACAACCTAAGATATGCAGATGATACCACTCTAATGGCAGAAAGTGAAGAAGAACTAAAGAGGCTCGTGTTGCGAGTGAAGAAGGGAGTGCAAAAGTTAGTGTGAAACTTAACATTAAGAAAACCAAGATCATGGCATCCAGCCCTCTCAATTCCTGGTAAATAGATGGGGAAGAAATGGAGTTAGTGACAGATTTTATTTTCCTGGGCTCCAAGATCACTGCAGATGGGGACTGCATCCAAGAAATTAAAAGACGCTTGCTCCTTGGGAGGAAAGCCATGGCAAACCTAGACAGCACACTAAAAAGCAGACACATCACTATGCCAACAAAAGTGCGTATAGTCAAGGCTATGGTCTTCCCAGTTGCAATGTATGGCAGTGAAAGTTGGACCATAAGAAAGGCTGAGCGCCAAAGAATTGAGGCCTTTCAACTATGGTGCTAGAGAATACTCCTGCAAGTCTTTTGGACTGCAAGGCGATCAAACTAGTCAGTCCTAGAGGAGATCAACCCTAACTGCTCTTTAGAAAACCCTGAAGTTGAAACTCAAATACTTTGGCCACCTAATGAGAAGGAAGGACTCACTGGAGAAGAGTCTAATGCTGGGAAAGGTTGAGGGCAAGAGAAGAAGGGGACAACAGAGAATGAGGTGGCTGGACAGAGTCACTGAAGCAGTAGGTGTGAGCTTAAATGGACTCCAGAAGATGGTAGACGACAGGAAGGCCTGGAGGTACATTGTCCATGGGGTCATGATGTGTCGGACATGACTTCTCAGCTAACAACAACTATATATATATACATTTTAAAAAAAAATTAAAAAATGTTCAAGATGCACATTATGTTCTAGATTCTCCTATATAATTTCCCCTCTTTTGCCAATCTTATTTGCCACTTAGCAGATACCTTGAGCTCAAAACCAAATAGATAGTTACATAAAGCATGGGCTTTGTTGTGACATCAAAGTCTCAAGATTGGTGCTTGTGTTTAAGATCCCGGGTTTACCAGAAATCTTTGGACAGCTCTGCATACCTATTAATTATATGCTGATGTGAGGCAATTGGAAAAAATAGAAAGAGAAACAAACCATGAAAAAGGAAAAGGGTTGCCAATAAACAACAAACCTATAATGTTTGCTTGCATTAATATTATCTGCACTATTGCTTTTTGACTCAATATAGAATCATCAGAAAAGAATAATAGAATTGGAAGCAACTGCTTAGGCCATGGAATCCAACCATCTGTTTATAGTAAGAGTGTAGATTAAAGCATCTCAAACAGATGGCTGTGTAACTTCCACTTGAACACATACAATGAGGGAGATCATCATCTTTGGGGAGTTGATTCTATTATTCTATTGCTCTTATTGTTCAGGGAAAGATTTTTTTAAAAATGATCACATTATTTAAGATATGTTTTGCATTTATTTTAATTTTCATAATCATAATCATAATAGTAAAGTTGGAATGGACCTTGGAGGTCATCTAGTCCAACCCCCTGCTTAGGCAGGAAACCCTATACCATTTCAGACAAATGGCTGTCCAGTCTCTTCTTTAAAACTTCCATTGTTGGAGCATTAACAGCTTCTGGTGGCAGGTTGTTCCACTGGTTAATTGTTCTAACTGTCAGGAAGTTTCTCCTTAGTTCTAGGTTGCTTCTCTCCTTGATTAGTTTCCATCTGTTGCTTCTTGTACTGCCTTTGGGTGCTTTTGAGAATAGCTTGACTCCCTCTTCTTTGTGGCAGCCCCTGAGATATTGGAACACTGCTATCATGTCACCCCTAGTCCTTCTCTTTATTAAACTAGACATACCAATTCCAGGAGAAGGGATTAGTTTTCTTTAATTTCAAAATGAAGTACTATAATAGAAGCATCTCAACTATTTTAATCTATGAGAAAGCATTGTGCTTTATTTAGTATTTATAACCTTTTGGCTAGACTTGATGGATGCCAAATAAAATACAGTCCAGTGTGGACTGAATAGATTCAGAACCTACACTGTTATTCTCAAGGTTAATAATTTTCCTATTAATAACCAGATTGGTCTGGAATATCTGAAGGAACATGGCCACAGAAGGAAATCCTCAAATGTTGTAGCAGATTTATGGATCATCTAAGATAAGGTATCATTGTTGCAGACCTAACCTTAAGCATCAATTTTATACAGTATCTTCAAGGATTCATCTAAAAAGGTCAACCATATTTTTATATACTGGATGTCTATACTTTTATTTATTCATTCATTAAAATTATATGCCACCCATCTCCCTGATACGACAATTTTATCGAATATACTCTTGTGGATATTTGCTTAGGGGTTCTTAAACTCTGTGCTGTGGTCCATTACTGGGCCATGGCCTCCTGGCCACCAGGCCGTGGGATAGGATGGTTAGTGTGTATTTTTGTGCATGCATTTACCCCCACTCATGCTAGTGCCACTGCCACATGGCGAAAACAGGGCACCACACAGTGAAAATGGAGGGACACCAGAGCCTCTGTGGCAAAAACAGGGCAATGCTAGTGAGTGTCACATGGGCACTAGCTCTGCCCCATTTACATCATGCATGCTCATGGTCCCATTTTGTTTGTGCGTTTCTGCACGCATGTATAAAATGCTTCCCCCTCCCTTTCCCTCTGGTCTACCAACAAAGAAAGGTTGGAGACCTCTAGTTTAGTCCAGTTACTGCTTTTTGTAACTGTCTTTCAAAGTATTAATATTTTACCAAGCTGATGTCCATTTAAGACTCCATTAAAATGAATGGACAATAGCAGTTCCTTATCATTACACACACACACATACACACACACATACACACACACACACACATGTTTGCAAAGATATATTTCCTTCTTTGCCAAAAATCCATGCTGGCATGCATCTAACTAATTTGATAACAGATCAGATAGTTCTCAATGGCTGATCATAATGGCTAGACAGGGTAGAACCAGTGCTTTTTTTGTAAAAGAAAAAGGTGCCGGAACTCACATATGTCATACAACCTGCCTTGCCTACCCTACAAGGTTCCATCCAAAAAAGTTGCTGGAACTCTGTTCTGAGCGTTCTATGACAAAAAAAGCCCTGGGTAGAACATAAAAACATTGTAAACATCAAAACAATAATGACAATCAAACAGCCCTTGTACTTAATATAAAATTAATTCAGTAGCTTCTAAAGGCTTAGCTTGTACTAGGGAAGTTTCTAAATAATTTTTAAGATATATTTATCAAAATCTGATCTGCAGATAACCATAACATATAACACTATGGTAAGGCCTGCTTTCTCCCAAAAAAGCTACAGTTAAAGAGCTTGCCAATGCTGGTTAAAGAGCATTCTTGATCATCTGTATGACCCTACATGTTTTTTTTCTGTGATTCTATTAAGAATAATGAATCCATAAGCTGCCAAGTCTATATAGATGAAATTATTCTGTGTAAGGCAAGCCACACATGTTCATCCTGTTCAATAATTTTTCTCAGTTGTGTAACTCTGATGTTTTGTTCAAATTAAGATTAATCTCTTTTGTGTTCAAACAACCTCAAACTCTTTAAGGCATTTCTTCAGAATTTCCCCATCTCCCTCAATGAATGAATGGAAATGAGGCGTAATGTTAACACTGCCTCTGTATTCGTGCATTTAGTTTTAGTCATCCATTGATACTATAGCATGTTGATGATACCCAGTTATATTTCTTAAGGCCAGAATGAAAAAGTGATGCATATGAGATTGGTTTTTAGATTGTAAAAGTTGTTAGAGTCTGTGTGAAGAACAGATAGACATTGATTTAGTCTACACAAGACAGACTACCTATGTGTGGATAAGGGAACCACTAAATAACAAAATAACAGAATTGGAAGGGACCTTGGAGGTTTTCCAGTCCAACCCCTACTCAAACAGGAAACCCTATACCATTTAAGACAAATGGTTGGTTCAATATCTTCTTCAAAAGTTTCAGTGTTGGAGCATTCACAACTTCTGGAGGCAATTTGTTCCACTGATTAATTGCTCTAACTGTCAGGAAATTTCTTCTTAGTTGTAGGTTGGTTTTCTCCTTGATTAGTTTTTATCCATTGCTTCTTATCCTGACTATAAGTACTTTGGCCAATAGGTTGACCCCCTCTTCTTTGTGGCAATCCCAGAGATATTTGAACACTGTTAATATGTCACCTCTAGTCTGTGTGCAGGGCAAATTTATAATCTGTGGGTCTTCCTGAAGAGAAACAAGTAGACGCCATATTTAGAAGGAGCTTTGCCATTTGTGTGTAAGTGTGTATGACTAGTATGACTGCTTCTGGCTTGTTGACACTGACTAGATTACCACAATTTGCTTTGCCGAGGGCTATCACTAAAGAGCACTCAAAAATAATAGAAATGGCTACATTGATTGTCTTGATAAAAGAAAAGAATATAAATACTTTTGTTTGTACTTGGAAACCGCTTCTGGACTTTGTGCTTGAGATGGAAAAAAAATGATACTTTGACTTTGGGTTTTACTGATTAGATTGATTTGTTGATATAGATATGCTAGTTCATACTACTATAGAAGTGTAAAATGTTGAAGTTCGATGTTAATGCTTTATTTTCCTGCAACAGAGGGACTCAGAACTCAACACTTTTTTTTCTCCCCTCCCCTTTTCCACACTTCTTTTTGTGCCTTTCCCTTACCTTTGTTCCCTATGATTTGCTTTTGTATGTTCATATTTTATGTTACAAGTGAATAAAAATTAAAATTGAAAGAAAAAAATAACAGCTAATTCAAAGTGTACCAGCTTAAAAATTAATTGGTTTAACTCAATTTACCTGGATAACACCTAGGTTTTGGCAGCTATATTGATTCCCAATGGGCTTCCAGATATAATTCTAGATTTTGGTTATCACCTTTAAAGCCTATAATAATTTTGAGCATGACTTCTGCAAAGATTAAATCTGCCTATCTAGGGAAATCTGAGAGAATGTTGACATTAAATCACTGTTGACATTAAAGATCACATAAGTAGCTAACCCCTCTTTTGGAACAACATATCCCCAGAGTGATTTTTTTACATGCATACATACATATTTTCTTCTTAAAACATGAACCTGATATACTGTTAAACAAAAAGGCTAATAAAACAGTTGTACCTGTAGCTGAATATTAAGATTCTTAGATAATTGTGTTTGTTTATCCAAAGGTCTGGAGCAAAGTGCCAAGATTTGTGGTTTATCGAAGACTTCTTCATCTTTTTATCCATAGCAATTTAAGAATATACTGTAACCTGTCATGCAAAAGATCACATAAAGCTGCAGGGAACCCTCTTCCTACAAAGTTTTGCATTACATCAAGACTCCGTATAGCCAACAACAACAACAAAAATAATAAAATGAAAGAAATGACGAAAAGACAATAGAATATTGGCTGCCAGGTCTATCATAAAATTCCAATTTCACACTCTGACACCTTGCATTACTGAAGGGAAAGATATAAACTGGTGCATTGATTAGGAGGAAGCCAAATAAATGCTTTCTTCTCTTCTGCTTGTTACAGTGAAAGATACCATCAAAGCAGCACGTCTCTCATTGAAATAGAGGGAGAATGACATCTACTGGCTGCTAGAAATGGCTTTCAAAGACTGATGGGAGAATTCAAGAGCTTTGCTTTTACTTAAAAATATTGTTTCATATGGTCTATTCATCTTCGAAACGGTGCTGATGTTTATTAGGCAGAATCAATGAAAGTGGTGGCAGTTACATTTAAATCTCAAAGACTGTAAAGCAGAAGGCCTGACACTATTACTATCTTAAACAAATATGAAATTTTCTTTTCATGACTCTGTGTGCTGCACACATCTTGCCCTGAGAACAATTTAGCACAGTCTCTTGAAGAATCACGAAATTCAGTTTATCAGAGAATTTATGTGTGTATTACAGCCACCACCGCCCCAGGCACACCATTTTTGCTTTAAAAAACAACTGGTATTGCTTTGTAAATCAAATGCTTTTGATTTTACCGCTCTTATCCTAGAATTTAGTTCATTAACAAGAATTTGCTTTCTATAAAAGATCAACTGCTCTTAGGGAAATCCACTATGTACCCATCCCTCTGCAGACCTTCTCTCCCAAGCCATTATTACTTTATCCCAAGAGGAAAATTAGATCTTGCAGACCCTACCAAAGATCTTGGGTCCCTAAAACATTGCCTGGGTTTGAGAGCTGAGATGATTTATTTATGACTCAGCAGTGAAGTACTTGTAACTGAAATAAAGTAATCTTTAAACATTCTACAGTTCTGAGAGATCTTGTGTTATGCTTCCCATTTGCAGAAACATGTGCTTAATCATGCGTTAGGCTTGACATTCTTTGACTTTGCTTCACAGGAACCACTCATGTTTTTTTTTCCCTCTTTATGAACAGACAAATGCACACAACATAGAAGTGCAGAGTTGGGAAAGACCATTTAGCTTTCTTAGTCTAAGTAACACTCTGTTCCATGCCAAAATTGAAATTTAGACAATCATAATAGAATTCTACCCAGAGTTTCCTTACACACACACACAACGAGTGAAAGTGAACAGGAGCTATTTATTGCATTTAGTAAATGTCAAGTTGCTCTTGTGATCTGTGAGGACCTTGGAGTTCTGAGTTTGGTTGTTTTCTTGCAGAGATTTCATTATCAAACTATGTAACACCATCATTGTTAACATTCTCTTACATTCATGGTCTTATAGTTGTTGCTTTTCTTTTTTGTTTCAACCTACAGTTGGAATCTACTTTTCTGCAACCAAAATCCAGCATTCCATGTTCTGCATTTTGTTACAATAAATAATAGGGTTCATTTTTCTTTCAGGTTACATCCTGTCATATATTTGAAGAACACTGTTTATCCCCTTAGTCTGACAAAAGTGAATGAAATTATTATTTCCTGCAATTTTGAAGGCATTGTTCTCTAGATGAAGCCTAAAATTGCATTTGCCTTTCTTCTAGCCACAAGACACTGCTGACTCATATTCAGTTTTTAATCAGCTTCTATTCAAAGATCCTTTTCACAAGTAATATTGCCAAAGGACATTTTCCTCATTATACACCTATGCATTTGATCAGATGTCTTAAATGAAAAAAATACAATTTGTCTTTGTTAACCTTCATTCGTTCTCAACCATTTCTGTAACCACTCAAGATCACCTTGAATCCCACTTCTGTTTTCCAATTTGTATTCTTTGCTCAATTTTGTATCCTTTGCTAATCTGATAAACATTTTCACCAGCCTTGTCATCCAATCTGTAAATAAAAATATTGAAAAGTATGATTAAACCTTGAGGTAGTCCCACGGTACCTCATTCTACTTTGACAAAGAATCATTGATGAACATTCTTGGGTTATGGCTAGTTCTCTTTCTGTTTAATTGTCATAGTAGTTCCCACAACTAGTGAATCAGCAGAACTTCCTTAAATGCTCTTCTGAAATTAAGATTAGTGTTTTCTTTAGCATTCCCACAAACTAAGGAAATCCCTGATCAATAATAAGGTAAGATTATGTCTTCTTCTTAACAAATCTATACTTATTTCTCATAATCAGCTCATTATTTTACATTGCTTATAGAAAATTTATTAGCTGCTCTAGATTTTTCTAGGAAATCAATAATAAACTGATCGATTCTCTGGATCCTCATTTCTCCCTTTTTTGAAGACAAGAATCTTCTACTCATTTTCTTTCTTCATTCATTCTTCAGAATTTCTAAAGATAATAGATCAAATATTAGTATTCCATGCCCCTTTGAAAGATTTACAATGTAGCTTTGATAAAACATGATATATTTTCTCTAAGCATGAATAACTGATACATAGTTTTTATTCATACTCCCAGTTATTTTAATTCAGAATTCTCTACAACACACCTTTTCTCAGCACTTTTACCCTGCAGGAGCCCCTGAACTACTTTTAAGGGCCCATGGAACCCTAATCATTATATTATATTGCAAATAATTATATTTATAACCTGTGTTGCACAGCACATATAATTTTCATTTTTTTAAAAAAAAATCACACTCTCCTAGAATACCTAGCAACCTTTGAAGAACCTTAGAATCCTAGAATCTGATCTGAAAAAGGCTGTTGTACGGTGTCACCCTGGACTGCAAGGAGATCAAATCAATCAATCCTAAAGTAGATTAATCCTGATAGACTACATTGAGCTGAAGCTCAAATGCTTTGTACACCTAATGAGAAGAAAGGACTCCTTGGAAAAGAACTGGACATTGGGAAAGATGGAAGGCAAAAGGAGAAGGGAATGGCAGAAGATAAGATAGTTAGGTAGTGTCATTGACACAGTGAATATAAAATAGGGAAACTCAAGGAGACAGTGGAAGACAGGAGAGCCTGGCATGCTATGGTCCATGGGTTTGCATAGTGTTGGACATGACCTAGACACTGAACAGTATGAACAACAGTGTCACAAAGAAGTTTTAATGTACACTGGACCTCTCCCCTTTCTGTTGTTTTTGTTCCTTTTGAACAAATGTCACACTGCTTTTTTTTTTTTTTCAGTTAAGGAAATAACCCCATTAAGCCTAAGGAAGTCATATTGCTTTCTGGTATTAAGACTTCAACTTATTTTGTTTATTTCCATACTCTGAATGTTAATATCCACCAAAATGCAGCATGAACTTTATAAACCAATAATCTTCCTGTTTTTCATCAAATAGTTGAAGAACTCCATTATACCAATGTTCCCATTTCCTTCTAAAGCAAATAAGTCTTTAAAGTGCTTACTTTAAACACCATAGGATTTAGTTTAAAGCGTTCCTGGTCAAATGTGCCATGCTAAGGCAAGCATGTTTTTTCTAACACATGAAATGTGTAACCCATGCCTGTTCCAGCATTCCAGCATTTAGACAATGCATATCATTATCCTAGAAACCAAATCTGTTCCATCAACACAGTTTGCATACCTCATCATTCACCTACTGTATTCTTCCAAGAACCAGAAAGATAGATGAAAACACTATCTAAGCTCCCAGGTTGTTAGCTTCCTTCCTAGATCTTCAAATCCTACGGTAATACATTTGCAGCAGCTGTTTGTGGCATCATTTGTCCCAACAAGCATAGGCAGGAATGGATATTGTAGATAGAATTTGAACATTTTGTAAATTATTCTATCACATTCTTATTATATGCTTCTGACAGACAGCACTTTACAGGCTAAATAGATATGATTGTCATAAACTTGTTTTTTATCCTAGTGAGATATTAACAATCAGAAAGCTTTCTTTGACCTTCAGAGATCCTGTCTCCTTTTCTGTCTTGATGGCCAGCTATGTAAATGTTTTAAGTAAAATAAAAATAAGTAAAATAAAAATGATTTGCTTATTATTTTTTGCACTGCAAATCAGCAATCACAAAGAACCTGTAAATATTTATGTAGGAAAGTGTTGGGCTCCAGTTGTCTGGGGACCACGGTTACTGTAGTCCAACAATAGGTGGAGTGCAACTATTCCCTGCCTTCTATTAAAGGAACATTAAGCAATAATTTTTGGTATAAATTAGTAGCTGGAATCCATAAACTATAATACAAGCCTGCTTTCATTCCATCAGTGTTACTCTGAATTGGGCAATTTTTTCTAGCTGCATATATTCTATAATCAGTTTAAATCTTTTCCTCTGACTTCAAACTTTATGCAGGTTTATGCAGGTTATGTAAAAGTTATGTAATATGGACTAATGGAAGGAACCTCACTTTGTGAGTAACTCATCAGGACATTGACTGGAAAAGAAATACTCAATATAAGCAAATTAATTTCATTAATTCTTGGAATTCTACACATTAAGTGGAAGCCTTGGAGAATCACTGTTCTACTTAGCCTTCACTGGTTCTAGTGATATAAATGCAAATAATATTACATTTTGTTTACAATACTATCACCCTTCTGAGCCATAACTTTTAAAAGGATTGTATAATCCTGGATTATCTTACTAAAAGCTTATTTTAATCACATTAAAAAATTATTCTTTAATCTTTTCCTGTAAGGTCTACCAAACTGTGATTTCAATATTGTCTAATTTCAAGGGATAGATGAGAAATTGTTCATGAATAAATCAGTTTTGAGTTTCCCAATACATGGCAGATCTTTAAATATATGCATGATGAAATTTCCACTTTTAAAACTTTAGCAATGCAGCTGTAGTGCCAAAACAAGCCAAAATGTATATATTTTGGAAAAAACATTTTTTAAAAAAGATCCACTTACTAAGGGAAAACTACACACTGTGAAAAATATATACACAGCTGCATTTTTTAGGATATTCACGCATTTTTTTCAATTGAGATTGAATAAGTAAAAATATTAACCAAAAATAATAAAAGGAGAAAAAAAGGAATAATCTGAGATTGTATTAGTTTTATATGAAATTTGTTAAGACATCAAAGTGTACAGCATGTAATGCCAATTTAATATGTTTTTGGCCTTCACCCAATAAATATACTGTATGTTTAAATATACTATAACTCAACATTAAGAAAACCAAGATCATGGCATCCGGCCCTCTCAATTCCTGGCAAATAGATGGGGAAGAAATGGAGGTAGTGACAGATTTTATTTTCCTGGGCTCCAAGATCACTGCAGATGGGGACTGTAGCCAAGAAATTAAAAGATGCTTGCTCCTGGGGAGGAAAGCTAGGGCAAATCTAGACAGCATACTAAAAAGCAGAGACATCACCCTGCCAACAAAAGTGTGTATAGTCAAGGCTATAGTCTTCCCAGTTGCAATGTATGGCAGTGAAAGCTGGACCATGAGAAAGGCTGAGCGCCAAAGAATTGAGGCCTTTGAACTATGGTGCTAGAGAAGACTCCTGCGAATCCCTTGGACTGCAAGGCGATCAAACCAGTCAGTCCTAGAGGAAATCAACCCAGACTGCTCTTTAGAAGGCCAGATCCTGAAGCTAAAACTCAAATACTTTGGGCACCTAATGAGAAGGAAGGACTCACTGGAGAAGAGCCTAATGCTGGGAAAGACTGAGGGCAATAGAAGAAGGGGACGACAGAGAATGGATGGAGTCACTGAAGCAGTAGGCGTGAGCTTAAATGCACTCCAGAAGATGATAGAGGACAGGAAGGCCTGGAGGAACGTTGTTCATAGGGTCACGATAGGTTGGACACGACTTTGCAGCTAACAACAACAATGTTTGTGTGTTTGTGTGTGTGTGTGTGTGTATAAATATGTTATATTAAAACAAATGGATCATAAAGAAAGCAAAAGAAACTAATAAAAAATGAAACATATAATTTTTCTAGTATCAATATAAAATTAATTAAAACATTACATTTAGCATCAAACATAATCAATATAGAAATGCCATGCACCATCTTTTTATTTTTACAATGCAAAGACATTTCAAAACTTGATCACAAACACACATCTTTAATATCCTCATTAATATGAGAATAAGCCTCTTTTCATTTACATAAAATTATTCTCTTTGCCTCAGGCTTGATGGGCCTGATTATGTTGATTTTACCTCTTAGACCCAAAGACATAATTAAGATATTTCTACAGCCAAGATTAATTATAAGGGTGTGCACTGTATTGTATGAGCTACGAGGAGAACTAAAAGCTATTAATGGAAGGAAAAAGAAAAGAAGGGAATATAACATATTTTCTGCTTTCCTATTTTTTCTAAAGGACATAGTTGCCTTGTGGTGAGGTAGGCGGCAAACAAATTTAATAAATAAATAATAAATAAATGATGACGATGATGAACAGGCAAAATTTTTTATTTTAGTTCATAATTCATGGTTAAATATTCCCTATGAGTGGGTTCCAGTGTGATTCATAGCTGACTGAAGATGTCTCCATAATGAGCAAAGACATTGAAGAAAAAAGGACAAGTGAATTAACCAGTCCTTCAAACCTCTCTGAAGAAGGAATGAATGGAAGATTGCCCACAATTGCTCTGAATGGCAATACCTTGTAACAAGATTGTAAAAGAGCACTCTGCAATGGATTTGAGCTCCAGGAGTTGAGGGAGCTGATATATTTTGCTCTTAGCAGTGCCAGAGTCTTATACAAGGACACTAAACCAGCTTAACTCATTTTCCAATAATATTTGGAAATGTTTAGTTTAATCACTTTATGGATTTAAAACAACAAGCTTAATTTGACATCTGGTGAGATTTACCTTTTTCATAGATTTAAGAAATTTTAAACAGAGTTAAGAATTAAAATTAATAAACAATGGTCGAAGTCCAAACCACCAAATAAGAAACTGGCTGTTACAAATAAAAGCTTAACAGAATAAATGCACCTTAGATATTTTTTTTAAAAAAGAATAGCGACAGAAATCCATAAACTTGATGGATGACATTTAAAAGTGAGAGAGCTATTCAGAAGGGGTTCTCCTAATACCCCAAAGGTTTTATGAAAGTAATGCCAATCTCAGATGTTTGTTATTTTTGTGTAAATGTGCATTCAACAAATAGGATATGTTCTCATAGAATTTTGGAAATTATAATCTTCCCACAATGCCTCTCCCAATGGATATGAATTTTTAAACATTCATATAGTCTGTCAGGACCCACCTCAATCCACATCTTAGGAAATAAGAACTCTTGGATGCAAATTTAGTCCAAAAGGAAAATGTTTACTAGGATGGAATCGATTGTGGCAATACAAGACGGAATCTAACAAAGTTACATTTCAATCCTATATAAAGCATTCCCATTTCAACCCCCTCCCCTCATCCATTTGGTCAGGCTCCCATCATTTACTTAGGTGTCAGGACCTTCCATGGGAAAGGGAACTCTCCTTGTTTTTATTGTTATTGCTTCTTCCTTTTCAGCTGTAAATGAAGATGCGATCCAGATCTCCCTCTCCCCCTCCTTTCCCCAGGTCAACTGTTTCCTGGTGTTTGAAGAGGGCCTATTTCAAACTAAGTAACTATCCTCTCCCCCCCCCCTCGAAGAGATGGCAGAATCCCCAGAATAAGCACAATGTTCTACCTATACATTTATGAAATGTGATATAAATGGATTCTGACATAGTCTCATATATTTACCTCACAGGGGAGATTCCATGGCCATATACTTTCATTTTCAAGAAGACTCTCTCCTAATGGCACTACATAAGACCATGGAAAGTGATGAGTATTCCCACTTTTATCATCCTTTTGTAAGGGATGTCTTGCTTTACACCCTTTTCACAGTGTTCACAAGTGTTATTGGATTGTTATCCTCATTGAATATCCTGCAATTTCTTATTTAAAAAAACCCTAAAATACCATTACCACTTACAACAAATTTAGCATTTTGTGTTTGTAAACATTATAACATCCCATAATGTAAAGATAGATTTTATCCTTATGTAATTGAAAAATAGTAATAAGTACTGCCATTTTTAAATGCCTAATATTAGAGAATTACAGTTGAGTGAAATAGGCAGAGACTTCTTAATTAAACATATAGAAGGGATCTCTAAACAGAAAATGTGGTTGCCAATATTTCACCTTCAAAGAAATGAGGTAAGTCTATAAAGGTAAAAGGTAAATGTTCCCCCGCACATGTGTGCTAGTCGTTTCCAACTCTAGGGGCTGGTGCTCATCTCCGTTTCAAAGCCAAAGAGCCAGCGCTTGTCCAAGGACATCTCCGTGGTCATGTGGCCAGCATGACTATACGCCAAAGGTGCACAGAACGCTGTTACCTTCCCACCGTAGTGGTCCCCATTTTTCTACTTGCATTTTTATGTGCTTTCGAACTGCTAGGTTGGCAGAAGCTGGGATGAGTAACAGACACTCAGTCTGTTACGTGGCACTCGGGATTCGACCCGCCAAGCTGCCAACCATCTGATTGACAAGCTCAGCGTAGTGCTTTTTTCTTGTATGAAGAGCTTGGCTTGTTAATTTCTGAAAAGTACAGTGGGATTCCTAATTTCCCCCCTCCCCTTTCTGATCTGTGGGTCACAAATATATAGCCATGTTGTCTTCAGCATGAAGTTCTACTAGAAGACAGTGTATGTAGCTCAGTGTTGAGCTGTGAACTTTTTGCTGTTTTCCATCAAACTCACCAAAACTGACAGGTGAGTTAATGTACTTAAACAGGGAACAAGCCTCACATTCAGTTGCACTGAAGTTACCTAGTTAGGTAATGAAGAGTGTGCAAGCAAGCTCGGGGAGCACCAGGGACTCTACATGTTGCATTAGTAAGGAACAGCTACAAGATGGGGAATGAATTGTGTACTATACTCCTGATGCTTGAAATTGTACTCTTTAATTTCTTTTAGGAGAGTTTGCTACTCTGTTCAGTACAGCTTTCCATTTTCTGAGTGATTTAGATGGCTATTAGAGAGCCATTGGTGAATTTCATTAGGGAACCATTCTTGCTTCACTGGTGCACCTCTAATCATCCTCAGCCTGCAGCCACTACACAGTTGTAAAGTAAGAGCTCCTGCTTGTTCACAAGCAACTGTAGTGTCTACTTTTCTCCCATCTTGCTTCTACCTCCCAACAATGCGTGCATGACGCCAAAGTATCACTGCAGGAGACATTTTACATTTTGGAAACCAGGCTCAATGTTTTTCTCCAACAGACACAGTATTGCTAGTAGAGGAGAATATAAAGTAAAGGTAATAAGGAGATATAATTTGTGGCATAATTGCATGTAATTTCAGTTCATTTTACCTTAACTACAAGTGACTATTTTTTATTTAATTAATTTAATATGATTTATCTGTTATGCCCATTGGGGCAGTGGTGGGATTCAAATATGTGAACAACTGGTTCCTTGTGTGGATGCCATTTCTGGAAGTCCATTCTGGGCAGCAAAAAATTAACTACCAATTCCCAAAGTTGTGCAAACTGACTGAATCCCACCACTGCATTGGAGTGTGTGTAGGTAAATATGTTTTTGAATTGCAGCCTCCCCCTCCAAAAAAATTAAATTGTATTGAAGAGTGTTGTATGGGGCATCAAAACTGTAATAGCATGTGGGGAAGCCCTTGGGAGACTAGACAAAGAGATATTGTCAACGGAATAGTCAGATAAGACATGGTATAATTCACAGATGGATAGTGAGTGGGTAAAAGGCTCAGAAGGGATCTTTCCTAGTTTTTAGGGCCATAAAGGACCCAACTTAGAATTGTACTTTCAGATTTTGTTAATGTAGCTTTGCAATAAGTTTATCTGGTTAGGTTTCCTATCTGGTCTACCTAATAAAGTTGGTAAAGTTCACAGGAGGTTAATTTATGATAGTGGTTTACTCAGTGCTTTTTTTTTTTTTTGTAAAAGAAAAAGGTTCCAGAACTCACACATGTCATACAATCTGCCTTGCCTACCCTACAAGGTTCCATCCAAAAAAGGTGCCAGAACTCCGTTCTGAGCATTCTATGACAAAAAAAAGCCCTGGTTTTACTGTTTCTTTTAATTATTTTATTGCTGGTTCAAGTATACTTGTAAAATGGGCAACCTGGATAGATGGATGGATGGATAGAGATAGATAGATAGATAGATAGATAGATAGATAGATAGATAGATAGATAGATAGATAGATAGAT
>JAKJMR010000097.1:608831-620766 GCA_024449315.1 Daboia siamensis | reverse complement strand
AGATGAGAGATGAGAGATGAGAGATGAGAGATGAGAGATGAGAGATGAGAGATGAGAGAGATGAGAAATGGACCAAGATATGACATCCAATCTGGTCTCTTTGTTAATGTAGGCAATTTTCTGGAAAAAAGACACAAAGGATAGCAGATGGTACAGGGTTTCCCAAAAAGATGATAAAATCTGTATCTTTGTAAAATCCAGGAAAAGTGGCTGCTAATCTGCTAGGGACAGTCTGTGTGAGAAGAAAAATGAGTCAAATTCTGATGATCAAAGAACCCTTTGTTACTTTGAAAATCTGAGGTATGGAAACTTAAACAGACATGGCAGAAAGAAAAGAATTAGATATCATCTCTGAAAGGTAAACTGTCATCCCCTTTTGGTGAAGAGAAGGATGAAAATGACGAGGTTTATGTCATATCCATAGCAGGTCACTGTTCCATCTATACATGCTGTATGTGCAAGACAGAGGGAAGTGAAGAGAAAAATATGAAGAAGGGAGTGAAGGTGTAATATCACCTGAATGATCAGAATGGAAATTAAAGATGGCAACAGAAATCTTCTAATCTACAAGTTCTTAGAAAAGATCTGGGGCTATTGTATTTTGAAGCTTTAAATGTCATATCAAATTTCTTTGTTCCTAAGAATACCTGATTAAACCTGCATGAACAAAAGCAGCCTATCTCATTAGAAAAAATAAACAATGGAATAATAAGATTTAACAAATAATACTGTATTACTTGTAAATATCGAAAGAACAGGAGGAAGAAGAAAGAAAGCAATCATTTCCATCTCATTAGTTTTCTATGTTTGAATCACTCACCACACTAAAAGACACACATTCTGATGTATCAGTTAAAACTATTTCAGTTCAGGACTTCTGGTTCTACCCTGTAGTGAAGCAGCTGAGGATTATGGGGCTCCACACCCCACAGCTAATTTTACCCTGCCAGGAGACCCTCAATGGTCTAAAGTCACCCCAGAGAGATGACAGAGAAGGAGGGACACCTTGATGATCATGGAATGAAGGCGGTTGATCTGCTCGATCTGGGGGAAGCCCTCCAACCTGACAGGAGAAAGGCTAGCTGCACATCAGTGTCTACCCCAAGCTACCAGCAGCCAAAATCCAAAAGCATGAACCAGAACAATGGTGAACAGCGTGCTTGAAACTGGGTGAGAATAACAATCTTCTCTCTTCTTTTTTGTAAGTGATTCCCTGGAAAAGATCCCCAAAGCAAGAAATCCTCCAAAAGTGAGGGAGGGACTAAATCTCCACTCCTCTATAGACCAGAAGTGGTGAATTAACTTCTAAGGGGGAAAGAAATATACTGAAATGAATTTAATAACACTATAGTCTGGATAAATCTAAAAATTAAGAAAACTATTAAGAATTTACACCCTAAATTATTTTGATAAAATTATACACACACACACACACACACACACACACACACACACACACACACACACATAGATATAGATATAGATATAGATATAGATATAGATATAGATATAATTTTTATTTGAAAAATAAATAACTACTGACATCTAGTGGAGAATCAGAGCATAGAACAACAGTAACTCTGATTCAGAAATTGGCAAGACACCCAGAAAGAAAGAATAATCTGCTTCCTTGAACTTTAATAACTTTCAGCTAAATAGATAACAGCTGGGAACAAAGAAACAATATATACTGGGCCATTTTTAAGCTTAAAAAGTGCCTGCAGAAAAAGAAAACTTTAACTGTTGTCTAAGCTCAATAATTGTTTGCAGAAAAAGAAAAACTTTGACTCTTGGCTAATCTTCTAGGGGAGAATTTACTAGAAGCCTGCAAAGTGGCTAAACATTCTGGATTGCAACTCTGACTGGTGATAATTAACCCTTGAATAGAAGAATTGTTATAAAATACTGCTTTCACTGATGCCTTGACAATTGGAAATGCATTGGATTAGAAAAAAAAACATATATAAAGATAAGAACTATATAAAATTTGGTTGTTTGGATTTTGAGATTGGATGGTTTGATAAGGCTAACTACAGAGAATATGGTACTAGTGAAAGACTATTTGGAGTGGGGAGGCAAAATGGATGTTGCATATTTATCTAAAAGGGACAGGAAACTACACCTAATATACCCTTCTTAAGGATCTAGCCTGGAACATCAGAGATCTGCAGGAGTAATACTCCATGACAAGGCAAGTACTTTTCAGGACAAAATGTACACAATGCTGTGACAAATTCAAATGACAATAGTTTCAAACCATGTTGAGATCAAAAACAACTTTGATGATATAAATGTGCACATCTTCAATCTAAACTTACAACTAAAAAACTCTCAGAAAATGATGATAAAGAATGAGCCAACAAATCAGATAACAGAACACAAACTAGAAGAAAGTGACTTAAATAGGGAAGCTACAAATGAAGAGAACTATAACTTAACACAAACAGAAAAAAATCTACAAGATTTTACCATGACGATGAAAATGGAAAAGATATTTTATCTGTCAGGACTTCAAAACAAATTCAAGGATAAGAAAGAAGATAACAAAATGGATTATAGAGCTGCCAAAAATCATCAGAGTCTAGGAGACAAAAAGCTTGTAAGCCGCCCTGAGTCTTCGGAGAAGGGCGGGATATAAATGGAATTAAAATAAAAATAAAATAAAATAAATATATCCTACTCAACTTGTCCTTCTCACTCCCAACAACACTTACAAAAATACAGGAACTTCCTGGCAAGCAGAATATACTAACTTGGAAAGCTGACAAAAGAAGAAGGCTAGAATTAAACTTAAGAGATTTGATTCAACTTACCACTACATGATTAAACATTTGTTTGAATATGGTTAAAAGAATAGATAATTTTGGATATAAAGGGACCCTATAGTAAGAGGGATAAGAGATATAAGTAGTATAGTATTTTTTTACAAAATATGAAATGTTAAAATACAGGGATGACGTATGTGAATGGAAAGTTAGGATATTTAAAAGTAATTAATTTTGAGAGAATTATGACTGAGAAGAATGATTTGAATACTGAGAGGAAATTAAGCTTAAATAAGAATTTTGAAAACAGGACATATAGTGACTTAACAAGATGACTTTTACAAATATAGTTGAAATATAAGCAATTCAGAAAAGATGTTATATGTGGATGTGATAGGATATATAAGTAGTATAGTATTTTTATAATATATGAAATATGAAAATATTGGGATGGTGTATGTAAATGAAAAGTTTGGATATTTAGGTAATCAGTTTTGAGAAATCTATGATTGATAAGAATGGTTTGAATACTGAGGGGAAATTAAATTTTAATAAGAATTTTGAAAACAGGACACATAATGACCTAATAAGATGACAAATAAAATTGAAACATAAGTTAATTAGAAAAGATGTTATATATGGATGTCAATGTTATTTGTACAACCACAAAAATGTTTATATCCAACTGAAAATATTATATTTATCTAATGTTGACAAAGGACCATTGGAAGAAGGAAAGATCAAGGAAAAATATTATTAATTAATATATTGATCATGGAACAATAGAAATTAATTATTATTTATTGTTTTTTTAAAATATATGAACCCAGACAACACGCTGTTTACTAAGCACTAAGGATTGTTATTGCAAAAAATCAATAAAATATATTTTAAAATAAATAAAATCATTTCAGATTAATTGATAATATTCAGTTCAATTCTCCTTTTATGCCATATTGCGGTTCACCATTACACTCATTAACATATGTAAAAAATACCAAGAAAACTTACGTAGGAGAAGAACTGAACCTTCTACTGAGCTTACACAATGATTCTTATAACCCATTCTTTTTAAAGGGTTTATAGTTGTCAATATACATAACTTCAGTGAGACTAATAAACACTTGAGTATAAGTAATGAAATCATAGCCTTTCTAAGCTGGCATTGATTGTGATATCATAGTTTATAGCTTCAAAGCTAAAGCAAAATCCATTGAATGGTGGATGGCCTTTCAATATTTATCTAAATAGCTAGGAGAAAATTACTTTTCATTGACCTTCTACATTGGGTAAACATTGCATGTGTCACTTATTGATTGGATGCATTTAAGCATAAAATAAAGGACACAGCCAATATAGCTTACAAGTCAAAACAATCACAAATGAAGTTATCAGTTACCAATAATGGGCATTTGGTGATAAATATAACATTGGCTTAATTTATACTATAGAAAAGGATCAGAAATTTAGTATCAGATATCATAAATATTTTTGATGAACTCAGACCTTATGGAAAATAACTTTCTGCAGTGAAAAATGCCTTTATCCCAACAATTCATCTAACAATTAGATAATTATTGGTTATCTAAATTGGTCAGATCCAATAAGGCATTTTTCAGGAAGGTGGTGTTAAGTGCCTCTTCAAAGGCAATTGACACCACCAGCTCCAAGATTTGATTATTAACTATCACTAATCTAAGCTAATTTGGACAAAGGTTTAGTTCATAGTGGAAAAGGTCACTCCTGCAGCTTGCCCTATTAGCTTCTTCTCACAAGACAACCACACAGTTGTCTTCTCACAAGACAACCACACAAGAACTTGTCCTTTCAACTCCTCATACTCTGTCCAGGTCTAAGCAAATTGGAATGAATTTATTAATATTGCACCAATATTGCACAAATGGTTCCCATTGATTTTAGGTACAGTAGGTCTTTCTGTACGTTGCTATATAGAAGGAATTATATACAGCACCATGATTTCTATCAGCAAGGTACAATCTACTGATGTAATAAGGGTGGAAGAGTAAGTATATTTTACCACCCTTGTCACTATAGTGTAAGTGTAAGCCCTGAAGGAGACCCTTACTCATGTTCATCACATTCATTTCCAATCTTCCTTCATTGGTATTTCATTCATATATTCTACTATTGTTTCAATCCCAGAGGTCCTATGAGGAATCAAGGGTGCATTACCTTAACTTGACCTCCAACTTGTCAAGGTCTCTGGTATGATAAACCTTAGATAGACCATATTTATTTTTATTTTATTTTTATTTTTATTACATTTATATCCCGCCCTTCTCCGAAGACTCAGGGCAGCTTACAAGCTTAGCAGTAGCCTTCATTCTATGTATATGCCTGCTTGTTAGGGCTTTCACACACACACCAAGCGGCATTATTACAAAGTCAGCTTATTGCCCCCAACAATCTGGGTCCTCATTTTACCTACCTCGGAAGGATGGAAAGCTGAGTCAACCTTGAGCCTGGTGGGATGCAAACCTGCACTAATTGCAGGCAGCTGGTGTTACTTAAGGAGGCATTAGCCCATAATAAAGGACTTTCTAATTTGTCTTCCTGTTTCAGGTAAAAATGTAAATGTTCCATTTTTTGCACTTCCATTCTGCATGTAGACATAAAGAAAATTTAATATTCAGTGATAGTTATTTCTAGAGTTTATGAAACAGAAATTCGACAAATCTATGATGTTTGTCATAGGTTTTCTCCATAACAATGATGAATTATTCTATAACTCTCTGACCCCCTTCAGTTCTGCAATCATGCTTTAATCAAGTGCCTGAAATCAAAATCTCTATTACCAGTAGCCATTTGATTTTTGTAAAAGGTAATTCGTACGGACTATTTTGAGTCTTTAAATTTGATTTTCTCAAGCCTATTATTCATTACCTACAATCAGATAAATATATAAGCTGAATGTTTATAGTAGTGTTATTTTATAACAGAAAAAAACGGTTTTTCTTAGAATGGACATAAAATCAGTTTATCAGTGAAAGGTTATAGAAAAGTAATATGTTCATTCAAATTTGTGCGTAGTTTTACTCTTTGTAACTCTCTGTGAGGGCCTCCTCATTTGCCTTCATTCACATTACAATCTGTACAAAGAGTAAAGAATAGAATGTTCTCAGAGATGAGTGTAAACCTTAAAATATTTTACAGACATAGCCTCCTTCTTCCTTCTTTCCACTCTATTCTATAGCTTTGGCATTTCCTGCTGGTCTCCCAATTAAATACTAACTGAGGACAATCTTATTTAACTTTTGAAGAACAGAATGGAGATATGTTGTTGTTTTGTGATGTTTGTGGTTGTCTTTTTTAAAATAGAAGAGTTTATGTCTCCATGTGTTCCTTTAATTATTTAAAACATGCATTGATCACATCCTAGGGCAATGTGGTTTTGGATGATTTTCAAGCTGTTCCATAGTATAATTTTTTCATGGGTTTTCTGCTTAGTGTTTAAAAATGATGTATACAGTATCAATATTAGTGTATTTAGACCAGTTTATTTGTGTATTTTGTGTGTGTGTATACACACACACACACACACAATACACAAATAAACTGGTCTAAATACACTAATATTGATACTGTATACATCATTTTTAAACACTATATATATATATATATATTTCTGCTAACCTAGCAGTTCAAAAGCACATGAAAATGCAAGTAGAAAAATAGGGACCATTATGGTGGGAAGGTAACAGTGTTCCGTGCGCCTTTGGCGTCTAGTCATGCCGGCCACATGACCACGGAGATGTCCTCAGACAAGCTTTGGCTTTGAAATGGAGATGAGCACTGGCCCCTAGAGTTGGAAATGAATAGCACACATGTGTGGTGTATATATATATATATATTTGTACAGTTTGACTATAAGTTGATGTTTTGGATCTGAGAATTCCTTTGAGTTAGAGATCCTAGGGAATCACCTTTAGGATCTTTTGATGGTTATATGTGACTTTTATTTGTTACAACCCTGCTGGAAGCTTACATGCTATTATGAGCAAATATATCTGTTGTAAATTGCTATGGGGATATTTTAGTTGAAATGCAGCATATAAAAATGAAAAAGGGGCTGTTGTTTCTACTTCATTGGCAAATTTATGTTCCTGGCTTTCCAAGCTTCTGTTAAACCATCACTTTCAAACACCTCTGGATTCTTCTGGAAATAAAATTTGTGTTCATATATGGACATGTTCTACCCACAGCAATATTTCCTCCATTTATCAAGATGGAAATATTGCTTGCAGTTTCCTCAACTAGACTGGAATATTAATGGAACTCAGTTGGGCTCCACTCTCTAAACTATAGTCATCTCTGCCCACATCTGAGAAATGACATGTTAAAGAAGACATAACATTTTTCGGGGTTGGGCAGAGACTAGAAAAGGACTGGTTCTGTTAAGGAGTACCAGGGACTTGTATTAACAATGAATCAATCATTGTAGTAACTATACCATTTTTTTATGTTAATACAACATACTTTATTGTAGAGTGGGGAGCTGTTCTGCTTGCCTCAGGTCCAAAAGATTTGCTTTGAATCATTTTTCGACTGTGCACAACATTATATATATATATACAAATATATATATATATATTTGTGTGTGTGTGTGTGTGTGTGTGTGTGTGTGTGTGAAATATTTTCAAGTCATTTGAATATGCCTTGCTAATTAACTCTTTCTTTCCTGTTTTGGCCTAACTCAAGGCTATCCACAGGATATAGTCACAACTTATGACAGCTCATTATTTGTGTAAATTATTCAAATTGCTAATAATATATATATATATTATTTTTTCACTTTTTTCTTTAGCATTTACTATTGAAATTTAGATTAAAGAAACATAACATGGGCAAAAACAGTGATTACAACTGCAAACAACTAGCACACACACACACACACACACGTGTGTGTGTGTGTATACATGTGTTTGTGTGTATGTGTGCATATATTTATATATATGCTATATATACTGTTTGTTTGTTTGTTTTGTGGGCCGTGCAATATTCATCTCAATGGACCTAAAATAACACGGAGCAAATTAGATTTGTCTGATTCTGCTACAAAATTGATTCAACTTCATTGAATGCAAGAGTGCATCTACTTAAGTATTATGCTCACCCATTGTTGATTTCCTTAGGGACTATCAGTTTTCAAAAGTAAATATGATCTTTGTTGATCTTGAATTGCAGTGCTAATACCTGCTTCTGTTTTAAACAGATTTATGCACTGTCCATATGTATATGCCAAATTGTTTGATAATAAATGCAATGGTTTTCTTTTGATTGGGAGAGGGATAAATATGAACTGCTACTGAGTAGTTTCCTTCTGACAGAAAAACTATTTTTATTTCAAAGAAGTATAGAAACAGCACCTCCTCTTTATAGACTGTCTACATGTTTATTGCATACTAAATATAATGATAAAAATAAAGGACCATATCAACCAAAAGTTCTATTAGACACTTTTGTATAAACACATTATGGCAAAAAAAATGTTCCTTCTTAGCAGAGTGCATCAATACTAGCAACAAATTATTCACTGTCTCTTTTTTCTAAGTAAACAAATCTTTATTTTTTTTCCGGGCTGTTAATCATGCATAGCAAACAAGGTACAAGATGTTTATTTTATATTATATATATAATATGGTAGGGATAGTTGCAGAGGAATAATTGATATATCATAAAACAAACAATCAGAATTGTTAAATTTAGCCAGGAAACCAAGAAGTCTTCTGAGAAAATATACACAGTTAGATTAGCTGCTTTGGCAAAATTGTGAAATCTCAGATGTTCATCAAGAGAATATCTACTGCCTCTTTGATTCCTCTTTCAAACCAGCAGTCCAGTATCTATGACATCTGATGGGGAATGGGTTGGGATTTTATTGTTGTTTTTAATATATCTATTTATTGTTTTAGCTTGGGCATTGTGTTTAATTCTTTTTTAACTTTTGTATTCTTGTATTTTTATATGTTTGCCCTGTTCACCGCCCTGAGTCCCTCGGGAGAAGGGCGGTATACAAATAAAATTAAATAAATAAATAAATCTATGTCAAAATTGAATAGTCCTCTCTCAACAGACTCGTTTACCTCTAGTCTACATCAGTTCCAAGAAGGCTCCACACCCATTTGCACTACTCAGGTGACCCCGAGGACACAGATAAACCTCTAGCTGGCCTTAATGACTCTCTACAAAAATACAAATGACCAGCTGTCTGCAAGGAGTATAAATATTTTCATTCCCCACCATCTAGTCAGAGCTGAAGATGAGAAGCAAAATGTCTTCAAAGAAAAACAAGAAAGTTCAGTTGCTTGGTAAAAAAGCACCTTTGGGATAACTATGACCTGGATGACTAAGAATCTCCATAGACAAATAAAGAGGGATCTTTTCTGCAGTAGAACCAGACTACAGAGACTTAATTTCAATAAGCTCCCAAGACTCAAAAAATTACTTTAAGAAAAAAGAATCAGTTACTGGTAACTTTCTGAATTCAGTCTCCTTAGGACTAACATGTAAATCAGAAAGATGTAGCGTGGCTGAGAAGCAAAACCTGACCAGACAGCCTTAATAAAATATATTTGTGGGACAATTTTGGTTGTCCATATTTTTTAGCATTGAAAAGAACCATCCACCCTCACATTCCCCAACTAAAATCCTGTAGAAAAATGGTGAATTCGGACCACGTATATCTCTTAATCAATGCATATTGTTTTTCCAAATGTCAAATGTGGCCTCCAAACAATGGGCAAGCAGAGAATGTAAGAAATAGTCTCACAGAATTATTGGTTAAAGAGAAACTGCAAATAAGCAAGGAGGTAGTAGACATGCTATGGGCCCATGAACAAAATTTTCCAGCTAATCGTGAGATAGTGTAAACATTAGTGAACAGTCATGGAAGCAATATGAAAGTCCTACCCAGTTCAGTATTCTATTCCAATAAGGACCATCCATATGTCAGTAGCAGGATATGACGGATATAGGAAACTCCACATTTCAGTAGAGTTGATTTATAGGGATACCATATTTGCCTACAAAAAAATGACATTCAGTCAAATATTGATACCAGCAATAAAGAATTAGAGTTTTATATATTTCTCAGCTGCCATCTAAGGGTTTCTTGTAGTTTTGCAAACCAGATTTTCTAATCCTATGCTGAAATTGCAAAGTGAAGACAATAGACTAGACTAGACTAGACTAGACTAGACTAGACTAGACTAGCTAGAATACTTTATTGGGCAAGTGTGATTGAACACACAAAGAATTGTACCCACAAGGTTGTCATAATCATAATCATAATAGTAAAGTTGGAAGGGACCTTGGAGGTCATCTAGTCCAACCCCCTGCTCAGGCAGGAAACCCTATACCATTTCAGAAAAATGGCTGTCCAGTCTCTTCTTAAAAACATCCAGTGTTGTCTCTCTGGTGAAAGTACTATCCTCAATATAAGTACTCTAATTTGATGACTGACTATCAAACAATATATAGTAAATAAGTTATTGCAAATATAGTAATAGTGAAATATATTTGCTGCTATCTAATAGTCATCTAGATTTTTACAGTCTAGACTGAGTAACCTTGGATTGACATCTATTTGTGCAATCTTTATCAATTTTGTCCTGGGTTTTTTTGCTGTTCTTCATCTTCAGACTGCATTTGCCATGATAGCTAGGTATAAGGAGAACAACAATCAAAAACACTGGTAATACATACCAGATTAGGGAAGTTTGTTTAGCTCTTAGATTGCAAGCTTAATGTGAGCTTTTATAATTACTTTTTCAACTAACATATTATGAGTCTAGAAAAAATATATTATTATCTACAGTATGTGTGACTTTTTAAAGATATTTCAAGTCCGGTGATGTTAGACAAACTATGGATAGTAGTTGGTAGATAAAGAGTCAGGTTGAGGAATCAACTGGTAAATAGAATTAGACAAAGGAGATAGGTTTGGATATCATTAGGAAAAAATATTTATTATCCGTGGACTATTTCTCATGAATGTTGTCATATTCTGTAATAAATATCTGTTTAATACTTGTGATATGGCATAGATGGATTTTTGTCTGATGTTGAAACACATTAGTAAAGATAGTAAGACGTGAGTTCAGTGACTCTTTATGAATCAGTTCCTACATTTTATTAGGTAATGTCTGAACAGTGTGACTTATCTTTAGATATCTAGAGGTCAGAAAAATTTAGGAAAACTCCTTCAAATTTCACAAAGTTTTTTTAAATAGAACAATGAATTGTACATATTAAAATATCTGCAGGTCCCTGGACTTTAGAAATTGGTATTCTTTATGAAATAGAATGCAAGCCATAATGGAGCACGAATTCTATGGTGTCATTTAGAATAGAAAGCTCTAGGCAAGTGGATTCCTGATCTCTTTTAGGGAATTTCTGCCTTGTGCTCTCTTTGAAGAAATTTCCTTCTTTTTCCTACACATGTCTCCAAGGATTGTGATTTATCATCACCAAATCAATGTGCACTCTTTCCTGACTTGCATTCATTCACACCCTTGGGCTGCCACTTGTCATCATCTCTTTGTGAACCATGAAAGAGGAAAACATTATTTCCATCTTTTTCTTTATCTACACATTTTATGAAATGATGGCATTTTGCAACTTACCTTTGATGTTAGAACTTTTGGTTCACAGATAACATTGAAAGAAATAACTTAAACCACCACATGTATAAGAAATGATTAAATGTTTCCAGATATTATAAATGCTCCTGTGACATTTACTCCAGAATTTACATTAATTGCAGCGTAGCAATATAGAGAAAGTAAAAGTAAGCAACTTGATTCATTTCCTGTGCTCAGTGTTGTTTGGTTTTGATCATAGTAACATTTTTCATTCATTCCAATTTGCTTTAATAAAAGCTTAAAATGAATTGAAATCTTATGATTAAAGGCCAAAGAGTTCTTCCAAACAATCAATTCTAAACATCATAACTATTTTCTCCACATTATTTATAGGGAGTAGCAATGACTGGATAGCTGCAAATTTTTGCCTGGTGTTGAGACAGCCAGCTATAAATTTTCGGATGCATTTAAAGATTAGGTAAAATGTTAGTTTTGAAAATGTGTAAGTGTCAACAGTTCCTAAATGAATCTCTCTCTCTCTCTCTCTCTCTCTCTCTCTCTCTCTCT
>JAKJMR010000097.1:587191-603831 GCA_024449315.1 Daboia siamensis | reverse complement strand
AATCTGCTTATTCTTGTGACCTAGCATTTGTAGAAGATACAATGTCATTGAGTTGAACTTGCCTTCAGTGACCATCTGGACAGAATGATAACAAATCAATCATCTCAAGGAAGGATAAAAACAAATATATCTAGATTTCCCACAAGAGTATTTTAAACAAGAAAGCAGTTTACGCTAAAAGAAGTAGAAGAAAAGTAGCAATGAGCCTTGGTGGAGCAGTGGGCTGATGCCTCCTTAAGTAACACCAGCTGCCTGCAATTAGTGCAGGTTCGCATCCCACCAGGCTCAAGGTTGACTCAGCCTTCCATCCTTCCGAGGTAGGTAAAATGAGGACCCAGATTGTTGGGGGCAATAAGCTGATTTTGTAATAATGCCGCTTGTGTGTCTGTGTGAAAGCCCTAACAAGCAGGCATATACATAGAATGAAGGCTACTGCTAAGCTTGTAAGCTGCCCTGAGTCTTCGGAGAAGGGTGGGATATAAACTTAATTTTAAAAAAATGTAGATTGACTCTGCTGCAAACAGAAGCCTTGTGGAGGGTCAGTCTGTAAAAAACTCAAAGGAACTACAGATGTGAAATTTGATTTAACCCACATTAATATATTTTATTATATAAAGTATTCAATGCTTGCAATTGGTTTCTTATTTGTACTTTGGATATATAATATCATAGAAACTCCAAGGATTCTGGAGAAATATATTATGCAGGAATCATTTAGTCTTACTCCCAAAATCTAAGATTAGGAAACTCATATATTGTAATAGTTTGGGATTTACCATGACAATCTATTTTCATTTCATATTTAATGTTTCCAAACAAGTTGTGGTCTATATTTCAGGCAAAATGCTACTAGGTTTAGAATGGTATAATAAAGTAGTTTTGTTGTCCTAGAAGGTATAGGTCTATAAATTTATTAAAAGTGAACTAAATTATGTATGTCCCTTCTACCCCTAAACTGGAAATGCACTGATTCCTCTTATTAGCAGTACATCAATGGATAATTAGTAAATTTAAAAATTGGAAAATATTGCATCATTCACATGAACATGTCTCACTAGAATAGCAAATCAAAGAAAGCTTTCATCACATCCAATTTGCCCAAGAACCTCAATAAATGTTCATGGATATAACTTGTTATTATTGTAATATGTCATATAGATCCTGAATCTGAATTCTGGATGACCTTTCCTTTCCTTTTTTTTTTTTTTTTTGAAAGCTTACAGGGTGTATTTACTTCTTTGCTGCTTTCTGCATTTTTAGCCCAACCTTCTTGAGTCTTATAACACATGACCTTTTATAAACATGTGGAAACAAATGAAATTCAAGTTAAGTCATCTACAGCAAATATTAACTCTTACTATATCCTGGCTGATATCGAGAAGCTGATATGAACCAGTTGGCCCTGGTTACTATTTGGATGAAGGTTCATCTGCATATTTGAGGACTATTATCTGAACTAGGAGATTTAAACAAAAACAGAAGGCGGCAATGGCAAATCACTTCTGTAACATTATATGAAAAGCACATGGGCATATTCATATGTTCACCCAAAGTCAAGATAGATTCCAAAGACATTAAATTGATGTTGAATTTAATCACGGCAGCGAGACTTTTAGTAGCACAATATTGGAAGAAGGAAGAACTGCCGACTATAGAAGAATGGACTTTAAAAGTTTCTAACTTGGCGGAGATGGCAAAGATTTCAGCGTATTTAAAAGATCAATCGCAACAGAGATATACTGTGGAGTGGAAGAGATGGATAGATTATATTCAGAATAAATATGGGACTAAAAAGTTTCACTTAGCATTTGAATAAGTAGTGGATTTATATGATGTATAATTAGCTTGTAGTTATTTTATTAAGAGTTAAAGTGCGATAGAATTTAATATTTTATTATTGTTTGCATGTTTTAGATTATGTTTGTTTGTATTTCTATACCCTGTATTTAGCTCTGGGAAGTCAGGGAGGGGAGGGGAGGTTGGGTAGGGTTGGGGAGAGGAGAGGGGGAGGGGAGGGGTTTTGTATTTTAAAATGTACTGTAAAACTTTTCAATAAAAAAAAAAGATAGATTCCAAAGAGATGTTCCATTTTCACATGTAGGAACAAAAGAACCTATTAAAATAGTAAAACCCTCATGAACTTGGCTTCCTTTTACTATATCACAGAATTTCATGTGAAGTTTTATCTTTTTCAAAACATCTGTTGATAGAGCACAATAAATAGCAGAAGCATTTTCATGACCAAGCATTAGTTTCATACTCTTTAGTTAACATTTTGGCTTCTAACAAATGGTTAATCATAGTTTTAGGTTGACATGAAATGCAATCATCTGAAAGCAATTTCTCAGATGAACTCAGAAAAAGAAATAAAAACTAGATAGGAAAATAAATGTTTTATCTAGTTTTATTAAAAACTCAATAATTGGGAAATCTCTACCTAAAGAACACTAGACATTTCCTTCCCCTTAGTCTCAGAATTAGAAGAAAAGGCCAACATACACAAATATTGATTGCAGCCCATGCTCAAGGCTAAAATCCTATACCCTTGAAGCAGTGGTGGGATTTAAATATGTGAACAACTGGTTCTCTGTGCGGATGCCACTTCTGGAAGTCCATTCTGGGTCTGGGCAACAAAAAACTAGCTATCAGTTCTGCAGAAAGTGGTGCAAAATGGCTGAATCACACCACTGCCTTGAAGTCTTCTGAAGACATTATGACTCCATTGCTAGCTGCTCTATTTAGCTGTTCTGAACTCAGATTGTTGAGAACAGCACCACAGAAATCCTTTAGTAGTATTGTTCCTGTTTTATGTCCCCAATCTTTTCTTATAATAATAATAATAATAAGTTGGAAGGGACCTTGGAGGTCATCTAGTCCAACCCCCTGCTCAGGCAGGAAACCTTATACCATTTCAGGCAAATGCCTGTCCAGTCTCTTCTTAAAAACTTCCAGTGTTGGAGCATTCACCACTTCTGGAGGCAGGTTGTTCCACTGGTTAATTGTTCTAACTGTCAGGAAGTTTCTTCTTAGTTCTAGGTTGCTTCTCTCCTTGACTAGTTTCCATCCATTGCTTCTTGTCCTGCTTTCAGGTGCTTTGGAGAATAGCTTGACTCCCTTTTCTTTGTGGCAGCCCCTGAGATATTGGAACACTGCTATCATGTCACCCCTCACTCTTCTCTTCATTAAACTACACATACCCAATTCCAGCAACCGTTCCCTATATGTTTTAGCCTCCAGTCCCCCAATCATCTTTGTTGCTCTTCTCTGCACCCTTTCTAGAGTCTCCACATCTTTTTTACATCGTGGTGACCAAAATTGGATGCAGTATTCCAGATGTGGCCTTACCAAAGCATTGTAAAGTGGTATTAGTACTTCACTTGATCTTGATTCTATCCCTCTGTTAATGCAGCCTAGCACTGTGTTGGCTTTTTTGGCAGCTGCAGCACACTGCTGGCTCATATTGAAATGATTGTCTACTAGGACTCCGAGATCCCTCTCAGTTACTACTATTGAGCAAGGTACCACCTATACTATACTTGTGCATTTGATTTTTCCTGCCTAAATATAGAACCTTACTTTTTTCACCATTGAATTTCATTTTGTTAGATAGTGCCCAGTGTTCAAGTCTGTCCAGATCCTCCTGTATTTTAAGCCTATCTTCTGGAATATTGGCTATTCCTGCAGCTTGGTGTTGTATGCAAATTTGATGAGTTCCCCATCTATCCCCTCATCCAAATCATTAATGAAGATATTGAAGAGCACTGGGCCCAGAAGAGAGCCCTGGGGCACCCCACTGCACACTTCTTTCCATGTAGATGCAATTCCATTGAGGACCACACGCTGAGTATGGCCAGTCAGCCAGTTACGAATCCATTTGGTGGTGATGCTATCTAACCCACATTTTTCTATCTTATCAAGTAGTAGGTTGTGATCTACTTTATCAAATGCCTTACTGAAGTCCAAGTAAATTATATCTACAGCATTCCTGTGGTCCACTAATTTTGTCACTTGGTCAAAGAATGTAATAAGATTTGTCTGGCATGATCTGTTTTTGACAAACCCATGTTGGCTTTTAGTGATGACTTTGTTTGCATCAAGGTGTTCACTGATTTGTTGTTGGATTATCTTTTCCAGAATCTTCCCAGGTATTGAGGTCAGGCTGCTAGGTCTATAGTTTCCTGGATCTATTTTTTTCCCTTTTTTGAAGATGGGAACTACATCAGCTCTCTTCCAGTCCTCTGGTAGTTCCCCAGTGTTCCAGGATCTTTGAAAAATATAGTTCAGTGGTTCTGAGATCACGTCTGCTAGTTCCTTGAGAACTTTGAGGTGTAATCCATCTGGTCCTGGTGATTTGAACTTGTCTAGGCTGGACAGATGTTTACTTACCATTTTTTTGCCTATCTTAACTTGCATTTTTAACTATTCTGTTTTTTATGGCACTGGTTTTGGTAGGTTGGACTGTTTTTTCCCTTTGTGTAAAGACAGATGCAAAAAATGAGTTAGATAGTTCTGCTTTCTCCCTATTGCTTGTCACCTTCTTGCCACTTTCCCCCACTAATGGACCAATCATTTCCTTAACTTTTTTTCTTGTTTTGTATATGTTGAAAGAAGCATTTTTTCTTATTTTTGACTTTGGTCGCAAGCCTTAGTTCATGTTGAGCCTTACAGACCCTAGATAAATAATCTGTCCTTGTAGACTAGTGATTTGTTTACAGATAGGACAGTTTCCACGTTTGAAAAGGGTACTGCGAAAGACAGCTGCAAAACAAGTGTTGCACTGAACTAAGCCAGACATGCTGAGATACAATGAATCTCAGATGCACTTGCCCTGAATGTACCGCTGCTGTTTTTGATTTTTAGTTATATAATTCATGCAGCTACTTTTTTGGTGCAGCCTTTCCAAAACTTACAGAATGTAGCATTTCCCAGCTGCTCTGAGCAGTTGAAATTCTGCTGAAAAGCGATGGAGATCCAATCAGGGCCCCAAATGCAATTCAAATACAATGCAAACCAATCAGGACCCTAGCCACTCCCCTGGTGCAGCCCTTCCAAAACTCACAGAATGTAGCACTTCCCAGCAGCTCTGAGCAGTTGAAGAAAAAAAACCTGCTTCTGGGGTTTTGATACCTTGCCACGTTTTTTGACATCACCTTGCCTTGTGAATTATAGCCTTATTCTGTGTGGCTCTGAGCTTCTGAATAGCTATTGCAAGAAAAAATGCCAAACTAAATAAGACTTTAGTCAAGACCAGCAAAGCTTTTCTTGTACCTTTAATAAAAAAATATAGCAATACATTTTAAGCACCCTGTACATTGGACTTCAATAGAATATTTTTTTTTCCTGCAATGGACATTACCACAACACTTATATTCAAATTTTCAATGAGAATCAGATATTTATTTTTTTAAAAATGTATCTGCTTTGCAATTTATGAGCACATTTCTCCAAAGTCCCTGATCCTGGAGGAAAAGACACAGTCTGGTAGAATGGACAGATAATTAGTTAGAAAAAAAAGTAGTGTCAAAAAGCATGGGGACAACATTTCTTATATTTCACTACAGAGGTCCTTGCTGAACAGAACCCATCAGTGCTTGGACATACTCATTTCAAAGTATGACATGAATTCCTCTGACTTTTATCTCTCTAGATATTAGAGAAGCAGTAGCATCAAGTTAGAGAGTTCCAGAAAAACATCTACTTCTGCTTCATTGACTATGCTAAAGCCTTTGATTGTGTGGATCATAACAAACTGTGGCAAGTTCTTAAAGAGATGGGAGTACCAGACCATCTTATTTGTCTCTTGAGAAACCTATATCTGGGCCAAGAAGCAACAGTGAGAACTGGACACGGAACCACTGATTGATTCAAAATTGGGAAAGGAGTCCGGCAAGGCAGTATACTGTTGCCCTGCCTATTTAACTTATATGCAGAGCACATCATGAGAAAGGCAGGGCTAGATGAATCAAAAGTTGGAATTAAGATTGCCGGGAGAAATATCAATAACCTAAGATATGCAGATGATACCACTCTAATGGCAGAAAGTGAAGAAGAACTAAAGAGCCTCTTGTTGCAGGTGAAGAAGGAGAATGCAAAAATTGGGTTGAAACTTAACATTAAGAAAACCAAGATCATGGCATCCAGCCCTCTCAATTCCTGGCAAATAGATGGGGAAGAAATGGAGGTAGTGACAGATTTTATTTTCCTAGGCTCCAGTATCACTACAGATGGGGACTGTAGCCAAGAAATTAAAAGACACTTGCTGCTCGGGAGGAAAGCCATGACAAATCTGGACAGCACACTAAAAAGCAGAGACATCACCCTGTCAACAAAAGTGCGTATAGTCAAGGCTATGGTCTTCCCAGTTGCAATGTATGGCAGTGAAAGCTGGACCATAAGAAAGGTTGAGCGCCAAAGAATTGAAGCCTTTGAACTATGGTGTTGGAGAAGACTCCTGTGAATCCCTTGGACTGCAAGGCGATCAAACCGGTCAGTCCTAGAGGAAATCAACCCTGATTACTCTTTAGAAGGCCAGATCCTGAAGCTAAAACTCAAATACTTTGGCCACCTAATGAGAAGGAAGGACTCACTGGAGAAGAGCCTCATGCTGGGAAAGATAGAGGGCAATAGAAGAAGGGGATGACAGAGAATGAGGTGGCTGGATGGAGTCACTGAAGTAGTAGGTGTGAGCTTAAATGGACTCCAGAAGATGGTAGAGGATAGAAAGGCTTGGAGAAACATTTTCCATAGGGTAGCAATGGGTCGGACATGACTTCACAGCTAACAACAACAACAAAGCATCAAAAGAATGCAATGCACTTTTTTGACAATCATATCCAAATACATGTTAAAAATCATTATGTTTGAGAACATTTTGAAATAAAAACATGCAGGAACTAATCTTTAAAATCTATGTCAAAACCCTCCCAGACTGAATTCTAATAGTAATATTATAAAATTATGCTGGAAAAATAGACACATGTATTTGTCCTGCAAGGACTTTTGATTCAGTGAGAATGAACTGGCAGGGAGAATTTTGGTTCAACGAAGCTGAATGTCCTATATTTTGAATTCTCTTTTGTTTGTCCCTTGTTGATTGGATGAAATTATTCATGTAGTTTCCTATAGAAAAACTTGGATGGCCAACTTCTAAAAAAGTCATTACAAACAGCTAGAATTCAATGTAGACTCTCCAATGTGGTGTTCTTCAAATGTGGAAAAAAATTGAATGATAAACATGAAACTTTTTAAAATTCTATGTGATACATTGTATTCAATGAGAGATGACTCCATTATTTTCAAAATGAAGGCCTTACAGAGCACTAAATTGAAATCAAAAGTCATTGTTCAATAAGGGAACAAATATACAATAGTCCATGATTTATTAAAATTTCAGATGCCAAAACTGGGATGGGAATAACAGTAACAGGAGAAGGCTGTTTATCTCCTCCCATAGTTATAAATTAATTTATATTTCTTATTTCCTTTTAGTTATTATTGCTGCTTTAAGATTCAAATTCCACAGAGACTCATGGCAGGATGAAAATTTATATCTAGTACTTTTAAATTAATCGACGCTTATCTGACATTTAAATTTGCATTCTTAAATATACTTTGTAATCTACCTTGTTTTACACATTATGGCCTGACTACATTACTGGTGCCACTGAAGTTTGAATATATCTGGTTTGGAGCATAATTTCATCCAGTTTCACCCATTCTGAAAATTTATGGATTAGTAATTTCTTGTGTGATTTTCTTGATCCTTGAGCATGATGTAACTCAGGCATTTGAGATTATATTCCCAAACTGCTTAATTTCCTGTCCAGTAAGAACCTATCTAATCCTATTTTTTTAATGACCTGTAATCCCTTTTATTGGAATGGAGTTGGGATGACTGAATGGAACTGAGCATTTATGAGCTGGATGCCCATCCTGATGCTTATTTGGAGTTTACAGCAGATATTTTTTCTTACTTAATTGCCCTAATAGAGAAACATCTGTCTCCGCCTAGGATTGAACTCTCAACCTCCCAAGTGTGAGGCAAGCGTCTCCACCAGTGTCACTCTAAGAATCTATCTAATCCTGTAATTGGGAAAAAATACTGCCAGGGAGTTAAGTAACACATTAAATCAACCCAGCTCTGAACATACAGCTATGAAATATTCACCTATCAATATTCATTTGCCAGGTGAAGTTCTCTTTCATCTGCAATGAAAGTAGAAATACCCACAGAGGTGTGAAATCAAATTGCTACAGTAGACAAGAAATGGTCTTATAGAATATCATTGAGGCCCTACACATTGTCCACTTCCATCAGGCTCTTCTTCATACGAAGTAAAATATTCAGCTACAAAAGATCTTTTCCTATTTTTGTTCCCTGCAGTGTTCTAAAACAGAGCAGAAAAGGAAAAAATTTGAAATCATAGATTAGATTAGATTTAAGACACTTATACTTTCAATATGACAATGTATAAACTGTCTTAAATTGTCCTCAATAGCAATGAATTCTTTATAGGAAAAATGGTTTGCTTTGGGGAAAAAATGCAAAAAAAAAATAAAATCATGAAAAGATTAAATTTACTTGTAATTATTTCCATTTCTGGAACATGGCCTTTTCATAAATAATTTTGTCTTCAAGTAAATTGGCAGGCTTTAAAGTCTCACCATATCATTCATAATAATGAGTAAAATAATAAACCACAAACCAAACCACCACTTTCTCATTATTTACAGAATGCTAATTAGGACTTTACCCAGGAATGCCACTAAGCAACATACTCACAGAGGTAATTACAAAACTGAAGTCATTAAGGTAGCAAAACATTTGTTGATATATCAAAAGATGAGTCAACTTTATCAAGGTAATGATTTAGAAGCTAACCAGCTTGTATAATGTGAGATGAATGAATGACTCAGCAGGAATATGCATCCCTTTAAGAGCTTGAGTATAAAAGGGAAGGCCTTGCTGGAGTCTTTCTATCTCATCCATTTCCTGCTGTAACTGCTGTGTATTGGAGTTTGCTGAATTATCACCAAGTGTATCTATAATTGTTTCTATTGTATATTTGTAGATAGTGTAATATAAACCACCATTTAATACAAACCACTGTTTACTGTATTTACTGCTGGGTTACCCCAGTGCAATAACACTATGCATGCTCTGACAGGTTATGGGCCCAGAGTGAGGAGAAAACCAGTGAGACCTTGACCCAGAACCAGAGGAGTTGAGGCTTGTGGTTTGTTGAGGTTTGAAGAAGCAGGCAACATGGCTTCCATAAGTGTAATGGGAGGAAGTTTTGCAATGTCTCATCTGAATGAGACAAACTACCTCTCCTTGAGTCTGAAAATGGAGATGTACCTGTGAAGGGAGGATTGTGGATGCTAGTTACTGATCCACCTTCAGTCCTGGATGATGGAGACCATAGAAAAAATGAAAAGCATTGGCCAGTATAATCCTATGTTTGGAGGATAGCCAGCTGATACATGTGAGGGGGTCTCCAGTCTGCTAAAGAAGGCTGGGAAGCTTTGCACAGTGTGTATGTGAGAGAGACTGTGAGCAGCAAAGTAATGCTGACAAGACAGCTATATAAAGCACAACTGAAGTCGGGAGAGAGCAAGTCTACACATTTGCAATCCATGAGAAATACATTCCTAGAATTATAGGAAAGAGGGATGACTTTTACTGAATCACATAAGGTGTATGTGGTGCTCAGTTCATTGGACAATTTATGGGACATCCTATTGGCCAGTTGAGAGTCCATGTAGGAGAAGGACTTAACCATGAGTTATTTGACTGGTTGGTTGCTGAAGGAAGAACAGAAATGTCTGGAAAGGCAGCAGAGAGGGGGTGATGACAACATACATCCCAAGCCTAGAACTGCTATGTCCCAGGGTGCCAGCAGGGTGGCTGAGAAAGTTTGCATGGTGAAACGCTGCTTCACGTGCAGTTCTACAGAGCATCTACAGAGACACTGGAGGAGAAACAGAGAAGCAGTGAGAAAACCAACATTTTCCCTGGCAGTAACATTAACTAAAAAAAACACATGGCTGTTGGTCAGTCAGGCCAGTCAGCATATTGCAAATGACCCACAAATGTTTTCTAACCTGAGACCAGCTAAGCAAGAATTTGTTAGCTTGCCTAATGGACAACAGTCTGCTGTAAAAGGGGAAGGTAAAATTTATGTACCTGGTATTGGAGAAATGGATAGTGTATCACATATGCCAGAATTAGACCATAATTTACTCAGTATTTTGAGCTTGGAAAAACTGGGTTATGAAGTAATGTTTGCAAAGGGTCAATACACCATTAGGAAAGGTGGGAGGATTTGTGCTCAGGGTGTTAAACAGGATAATTTGAATGTATTAAGGAAGCAGTGGAATGGTTGTGCATGAACACTCCCAAACACTCGCAAGCATGATAACTGTGTACATTTATTACACAGAAGGTTAGGATATGCGAATTTTAAAGTGCTGCAGAGGATGCCAGATCTAGCTGAGGGACTTAAAATTTTAAAAAAAGCAACACATATTTGGATTGTGCTATTTGCAGGGAGTCGAAGTCTAGTGTGTATCCTGTAAATAAGAAAAGTACAAGGCAAACTAATAGGGTTTTGCAGTTAGTGCACGCTGATTTAATTGGTCCTATGGCACCCTCTCTTGGAGGAGCTAGGTATGTACTAGTCTTAGTAGATGACTACACAATGTTCGGGTTTTGCTATTTATTAAAGAGCAAAACAGAAGTCTTCAACAGTTCAGGCAATGGGTGAACTTTGTAGAGTGAAGATATGGCCATAAAGTATGCCAGCTGCAAAGAGACAGGAGAACAGAGTTCATGTCTGATAATTTCCAAAGGTGGCTGAGAAATTTAGGCATAAGGCATACGTGTACAAACCTTACACACCAGCAGAGAATGGAGTGGCTGAAAGGAGAAATGGTATATTGCAGACCATGAAGGTCTCACTGCTGGCAGATGCAGGAATGAGTAACATGTACTGGGAAGAAGCCATAAAAACAGCCAACTATTTAGTGAACAGGGTGTGGAGTATTGCTATCAATGAAACTCCATATTATATGTTGTATGGAAGGAAACTTCATTGGCTCATCTAAGGACCTTTGGCAGTTATCTCTGGGTGCATATTCCCAAAGGCACCAGAAGGAAAAGACAGAAAAAGGCCAGGAAACTTAGGTTTGTGGGATATGAGCCAGATTCCAGGGGATGTAGATTTTCAGATGGAACTAGGAAGGTTGTTATATCAAGGTCTGCTAGTTTCACAGAGCAAAATATTTGGAACAGGGTGCATGCTAACACTAAAGTGTTCATGCCAACAAGTAGCATTAGTTCTCAGGAAGGAGAGGCTACACAAAATCCAATGAAGGAAGAACAAGGTAACAGGTCAGAGATAGTAGGGATAGATGAGGATAGATGACATAAAAAGGGAAGTTACAGAAACACAGGAACAGGTAGGTGATACCTAGGAGGTCTGAACATAGTAATAAAGGTGTACCTCCTGATTGATTCTCAGCAAGTGGGGTTAGAGCATATAATGTAAGGTATGAACCCTGTAATTATCAAGAAATGTTATTAGTTCTTAAAGTAAAAAAGGATAAATGGAAGGACACAATAATGAACTGCAGTATAAGGCAGGAATGTACACAGAGCAAAATTGTTCAATTGTTCAAGCTGATGTTGATTAGGTTTTAAATGCAAGCAGGCATCAATGTAAAAGCGTTTGGTTTAACAGCTGTTTAGTTTTAAATGGCAAGAGTGTCAGGATAATAATTTAATAGCTAAACAGTTTACAGAAAGATGTAATGTAATATGGATGATGTAATGATAGGATGATGCAATATTAGGAATGACTCAGCAAGGTCTGTGTATGTGCCTTTAAGAGGCTGAGTATAAAAGGGGAGTTTTTTTACTGGAGTTTTTCTCTCTCATCCATTTGACTGAGATTTTGAATCCTCTTTCCTCTTTTTAATGAAAATAAAATTCTAAATTTATAATGCTAAGTTAGACTTGTAAATATTTTAAAATTTATGGCATCACTTTCCATGTTTGGATCCACTATCCAAATGCCGAGTAATTTCCAATGGAGAAGATAAAGCTACAGTGCAAACTTTTCTTATTGGTATATGTCTATGGTCCCAAATGAAGAATCCTTGATGCGCTCTGAGCTTGGCTGTTTTCCTGCAGATGTTTCATTATCCAAACTAGGTAACTACATCAGTGCACTTATGATATTACCTAGTTTGAGTAATGAAACATCTGCAAGAAAACCACCAAGCTCAGAGATCACCAAGAAGCCCTCATTTATGGTCATGGTCTATGTTGATTTAGCATGAACATAAGAAGCTGAGACAAAAAAGTGATGGAGTCATAGCATCCTTCCCCAAACCTTCACTGTTATTTCTTTTTATCTGTGATAGGAGTGGGCTGAAATCTCTGAGGACAGTTACTGAGTACTTCATGAGTGAAATTTTGAATCAACTCTTTCCTCCGCATCCCCTACAGGTCCTTTATTTTGTCAGGATCCATTCTAAAGACAAGTTATAGACCACTTGTTCTTTAACTTTGGATATTTTTATTCCATTTAATATTACTTTGCTGTGACTTTCTCCCTTGAGGGCTACTATGGTTGCTTTGTCTTTTCTTTTTGTTTTTAGTTTGCTAAAAAACCAAACAATTCAGGCACTTATAAATCCGATAGCAGAATGAGGGTGGTAAAATGGGCCTACTCCATGGGTGAAGAATTCAATCTTCAAATGAAACTGAAACTGTCTAATAAAATTGCTCTGTAAATGCTTCAAGAATTGGATTTAAAAACACATAGCTACTGAGAAAACAATGAGGAGAATGTCAAGAACACTTAAGATTCACGTGTACTTTTCACTGTCACCAGTAAAAGCCAACATTTAATTCTGGTTCCATATTATTATTACTGTTGTTGTCCTGGATGTCACTTCCCTCAGCAATAAAATCTTGACAGATTTCAGCCTTACAGAGTGAGAACTGAACATTTTGACTTCCTTTCCTTATTTTTTTCCCACTTTCAGTTAGCAGTTGTTGAGAACTGTTTTATACACCATTAAAGAGATTTTCAAATCTAGTTCATAAACTAGGTTATTTTTTTATTTTATTTTTTAATCCCATTTATATCCCACCCTTCTCCGAAGACTCAGGGCGGCTTACAATCTAAGAAGCACAAATCAGTGGGCTTAGCAATAGCCTTCATTCTATGTATATGCCTGCTTATTAGGGCTTTCGCCCCCCCCCCCAGCGGCATGTTTTTACAAAGTCAGCTTATTGCCCCCAACAATCTGGGTCCTCATTTTACGTACCTCGGAAGGATGGAAGGCTGAGTCAACCTTGAGCCTGGTGGGACTCGAATCTGCACTAATTTCAGGCAGCTGGTGTTACTTAAGGAGGCATTATTTTCCTGCTAAGTCGTGTTGGTTTCATTTTGTTTAACTGTGACTTATGTGGATTTGTTTCTTCTGTGTGCCAGCGCCATCACCAGTAAAGAAAAAAAGAGTTCTAAGCAAAATGGATGTGAATAGAGGAGTGACATTTTATGAAATAAGATGCAGGAGGCATTTGGGAAGATGTTAAAAGTGAACTTAATTTTGTAGTTTGCTCTCAAGATAGTGTACAGTTCTTCTGTGATGCATTATAAATAAAGAAGTTCATGCAATCAGGCACCTTTAAATTAAAGGAGTTTTATAATCCTCAAAATATTGTCTATTAATTTTGCCTGCTTTCCTTTGGTATGTTTATTAATTCAGCAATAAGGTCAAAATCTAAGGCATTAGTCATGCTTTTAGTTATCAGAATGCACATGTTATGCTTCATTTAAGCAATCAGGTAACCGGAATACCAGTCATTTATTTTCCAGGGCATTATTTGTTTTTATTGAATGATTGATTAAATTTATTATACTGCTGATTGACTATTATGATTCTGCTAAACTAAACATAGAACTAAACATAGTTTAAAATAAGTTTAAAATCAGAACTAAACATAGTTTAAAATAAGTTTAAAATCAGAATTAAAACTGGAGAAATTAAATAGAATTAATAATGACTATTTTAAAAGATCTCGTTAGGGCCTCTGTAAAAATCAAAGTAAAGAAAGATCCCTTCACATGAGAAATAAAGGTCCAGCTGTGCATGACTCTAAGACATGTTGCTCCTCTTTATTTTTTGTCTGAGGGAGCCAGTATTGTCCAGAGACATTTCCCATGGACATGTGGCCAGCATGACTATATGCCATAGGCACATGGAATGCTGTTACTTTCCCACCAAAGTGGTACCTATTAATCTACTCACATGCTTTCGAATTGCTAGGTGGGCAAGAGCTGGGACAAGGAATGGGAGCTCACCCCATTGTGCAGCACTTAAGTCTCAAACTCAGGCTGTCAGCTTTCCAGCTGACAAGCTCACCATCACACCCCCATGGGGATATACGGGAAGTATCTTCTAAAGAATTGGGCAGCTAGAGCAAAGAGAATGGTGACTTTACATGTCTTCCCAAAAGAGGCACTTGGTTTCTTATTTGTGTATCCAACTTTTTCACCTATTTGATTGTCTTCATCCATCATCCTGGTTTTAATAATTAATTTTATTGTTAAATTGTTTTTATAATATGTGTAAATCATTGTTTTATTGTATGCCATCCAGAGATATCTTGTGTAAAATGACTGGCCATATACATTTGATAAGTCAATCAATCACTAGAAAACACAGCTACATAAATTTTCCCCATGTCATTCTTTGCTTGCAGTGTACCATGATCTAAAAGCTTTTGATGTTCAAAGTTATAGACCAGACATGTCAAACACAAGGCCCAGGGGCCAGATCCGGTCCGCAAAGTGGTTTCATGTGGCCCGCGAAGCCATCCTGGAAACAATGAGGGAATGGCCCCCACTGCCTTGGCCCTGGCTCAGAGACCCTCCTTCTGCCAGGGACCCTCAGAACTGTCCCACTCCTGCCCAGGCTCCCATAGGCACCCTTGATGCAAACAATGTAGAGCTGGCCATGCTCACCCAGTAGGCTATACACACTCTAGCCACGCCCATCCAGTAGGCCACGCCCACCCAGGCCATACCCACCTGGCCCCCTGAGGGCAACTGCAATGCTGATGCAGCCCTCAATGAAATTGAGTTTGACACCCCTGTTATAGACAATTTATAAATCAGCTTTCTTAGGTCTGGGCTAAGGGTGCTTCTGTTATCTCGATTGAATCTTTTCTAAATGTAATTAATGTTGCTTCATCTGAATGCTGTTACTTTTTTAACTATCAATTTTGAATATTGTAAACCACCTAGAGTCTTTTGGAGTTGGGCAGCTGCAATAAATAAAAGAATATGCAAAGAATTTGAATCCCCTTTTTGTAGTTCTTAACATCCCATTCCCCATGACACTGCCAACAGTCTGTAACATACTCACAGGCATTCATTCTTAGTTTTCTCCTATCTTTAGAATTATTTGGAAGCTTTAAAACTTGGAATAAGTTTAAAATATTAAACGTATTAAACCTTCTAATACTATCCTGTTTCCTCCACACACACATGCACAACTCCAAAATGGGGAAAAAATGTGAAAACACACTGAATTGTACTCTCTTTTACATATATGACAAGGTCCTTTACAAGCAAGCTGAAATTGAGCCTTGGTGGTTAGAATGCAGTATTGCAGGCCAACTCTGCCAACTGCCAGCAGTTTGATCCTGAAGGACTCAAGATTGACTCAGCCTTTTATCCTTCTAAGGTTAGTAAAATGGGGGGCCCGGTTGTTGGGGGAAATATGTTGATGCTGTAAACTGCTTAGAGAGGGTTGTAAAGCACTATGAAGTGGTATATAAGTCTAAGAGATATTGCTATTGTTATTTTTCCCATTAAAATTCAAAATCAGCCTTCAATCCGGATCCAATTAAATTTTGCCCCTTGTTGATTGATTGCAACCTATTTCTTTGCTCCTCCAAGAACTGAGATGTAATTTGAATAAAGATTAAACAACAACAACTTTATTGATTAGCCCTTGGGCCATATCAAAGTGCAAAGTTCCAGCAACAAACCGTCACCAAAACTTGAAGAAAGAGTAAACAGTAGTTTCAGAGAAACAAGAACAGAGATTTGGAGTTAAACAAGCTCTCTAAAAATATCTTTTTCCCACTTAAAATATGTTTTGAAGTTCTTGTATTTAGAAAAAAAGAAACCTATATGTTTTTACAAGTTGATTCACTTTGAGCTTTGTGCAATTCTCTTTTTTGTGGGGAGGGAAGATTATTTATCTCCCTAATTTGTCAGGAAATTCTCTTTAATATGAAACACTGCCAATTTCATAGAAATATGAGGTAGTTTAAGCACTTAGTTCTTTTAAACTGAGATTATTTTACTTTTCAATTTAGAATAGCATATATAACTTTGTTGTTTGTGAACTGAACCTGTATGCTTGGAAAGTTTCCAATTGAAAAAATAACCTTTTGGCAAAGAACTCTACAAAATTACAAAGCGATGCATGAATGAGTGTTGTATTTCTTTTGGAAAAAAGAAAGCATATTTGCTGAAAAACTCAAATAGTGCACGTTAGTATTTAGAAGGAAGGAAGGAAGGAAGGAAGGAAGGAAGGAAGGAAGGAAGGAA
>JAKJMR010000097.1:576943-587181 GCA_024449315.1 Daboia siamensis | reverse complement strand
GGAAGGAAGGAAGGAAGGAAGGAAGGAAGGAAGGAAGGAAGGAAGGAGGGACGGAGGGAGGACTAAGTAAGTTATGGCAAGTATTTTGATGAAAAGCTGGTCCCTAAATTTTCTAAGGATTTCTAATAGCCATTTGAATCAATTAGTGGGTTGCAATGGATTTTCAATATATCTAACATGCACAAAAAATGTTTGTGACTCTAGTGAGAGCTATTTACAATAAATGAACCTTCTTGCCAGCCTTAATTTTGTCAGAATCAATGAACCAGTGCAGTGAAAAAGATGGTTCTTGTTTGTTTAGTCATCAACATGTTGCATCTTTCAAAAGTCATTCTAATATTATCCTTTCTGAAGGTTCTTCAGTGCACTGTCATATATTCTTCAGTGCACCCAGCTGATTTGTATTTCAGTTTTGTCACATCTATTTAATCACTTACAGGAATATCATGATATTTTTTCAGCTGTAATGAGCTTTTCTAGAGTAATTAAAGCATATTCCATAGAATATTATTGTTTTTCCTTTATAATTTTTCTTGATTCAAACATTCTTGAAATAACTACATCCTTTTTAACCACTTAAAACAATACTGTTTGATCCTTTTTACCTTCTAGAACTGCTACAAAACCAGTTTTAACTCCTTTGCCGTTCATGTTTAATACAGCTAACAAAACACCTTGCTAGGCCCCAAACATGGGACAAATCTTATATATATATATATTATTTATATACAGTAGTTTTTATACCTATCCCAGAGTTCGATGATTTTTTGCATTTTTGATATCAATACACTCGGGAGTTGCATTTTTAAAGTAATTAGAGACTATCTATCTATCTATCTATCTATCTATCTATCTATCTATCTATCTATCTATCTATCTATCTATCTATCCAGTGCCAGTGGCACTTTAAATTACATAGGAGTTGAATATTTGTGACATTGGATTTCACGATAAGGTATATATTTTAAAAAGGGGAATATTTGTGTTAAGCAATTAGCAAACCATTTGTTCCCCTTTCTTAAGTATTTGTCCAATTCTCTAAAACCTACATCTTAGATATCTAAACCCAGTTCCATTATTTGATTTTTAAAAAATAGTTCTGTGATCACACAGTCATAATCTAATCATTTTCAAATGGGAAGGGCAAGACTGCGCACAAGAAGGATATGCTTCATTTAGTTTCAGATCCTTCTATTTTCATAAACAGATTGAATGTTGAATAATTAAGCAATAATGAGCTGCTCTTCTAATTGATTTTGTTAGGTGGATTGGGAGAAAGAGGCAGTCTTGATCTTCTGTTCAGTCAACAAAACTTCACAGAATAATCCTGATTATAATGCTTGGACCCTTATTATGCAGTAATTCCATCAGTATTAATTCTTTATGATTTGATGGAGATTTCACCAAGACTGTCTGTGAATAATTGCTTGTCTGAGTTCTGGTAAATTTACTTTTATGTCATCAATGATAGTATCCAATCATCTCTCTTCTGCCAATATCTTTTTCTATTGCCTTTTTAAAATTACCTTTGACTTTAAAATTATATGTCCAAATTATTTAAACATAGCTTAATTATTAATCATTCTAGTGAAAAGTCTGGCTTTAACCTTATCTAGTACTGCATTGATTTCAAGGTATTACCAAGAATTTCCTCCAGGAATTTATTTATTTATTTATTTATTTATTTTAATCCCATTTATATCCCGCCCTTCTCCGAAGACTCAGGGTGGCTTACAATCTAAAGCACAAATCAATGTGCTTAGCAATAGCCTTCATTCTTTGTATATGCCTGCTTATTAGGGCTTTTGCCTCCTCCCCCAGCGGCATTTTTACAAAGTCAATTTATTGCCCCCAACAATCTGGGTCCTCATTTTACTTACCTCAGAAGGATGGAAGGCTGAGTCAACCTTGAGCCTGGTGGGCCTCGAACCTGCACTAATTGCAGGCAGCTGGTGTTACTTAAGGAGGCATTAGCCCACTGCTCCACCAAGGCTACAATTCATTTTTTAAGTCCCTCAGCTTTTCTGAATATCTGACCTGCATAGTCATGCTCTATCTATGGGGAAACTGTGACCTTGAGAATATGTACCTTTGCTATCACTGTAATGTTATTGCATTTTAATAATTTATCCAGAACCTTTTTCCCAAGTAGTAATAGACATCTCTTTATTCCCTGGCTAAGCGCAAGAACACAGTATTTATTACTGTTTCCTTGGATCACTGTCATATGTATTTTTTTTCTGTCATAGAGGTATACTCCTTCATAGAGGAATATGATGATAAGCAAATAAAAAGCATAACATAGATTAGCCTTTACATCACAGTGATTAATATGCTCCATCAAAAATTTAGAAGTACAGATGAGAATGAGGTGACCTTTCACCTAGACGATCTGCTTTGGTATGAACTTTATTGAGGTAACATTTTATTTTTGTACAGCTGGAAGAAAAGGTAGAGGTCATTTCACAGCACAGTTTTCTTACATGGATCTATGTGACAAAGGGGAGACCACACTCAACCCCTTTTTCTCCATTATCCTACTAAAATAACATTAGTATGGATCTTTTTTTCCATACGTACACTGCAAGTATATTAAAAGGAAATGGAATGAAGGATATCCATAGCTAGATTTTAACTAAAGTAGATGTTTCTTAGACAGCTAGACAGTCTTACAACAAATGTATTCAAACCTAAAGGCAATAGTAAAAAAAATGCATATATATTCATAGAACAGATTATTGAAATGCATTTTCTCAAAATAAGAGAACAACTGTTTTTCTTTGATAGATCTGGGACACAATACTTTATATAATGCTACTTTTATTAACCATTTTATGGGTCAGCCCATTTAATGAAATAATAAACCCAGTGAAGTATGAAATGCTATTTCTATATGTCTTTGTGGCAGTGTATTAGGCAATGCTTGGTCTTAGAAGCATTATCTATCCAGTTTGGGTAAATTTTTGAGAAGCAGTTTTAAATGGGTTTGATCAAAATGAATAAGGAGGAGAGAAAAAGAGGCTGAAAGCACACCAGTTCCTTAAAAAAAAGAGTTTTGTTTCTGGTGCCCAATTGACCATGACACCATGAAGTGTCCTACGTGAATAGGGCGGTATATAAATTTAATAAAATAAATAAAATTAATTAATTAATTAAATAAATAAATAAATAAATAAATAAATAAATAAATAAATAAAATAAAATTAAATAAATAAAATTAAATAAATAAATAAATAAATAAATAAATAAATAAATAAATAAATAAATAAATAAATAAGTGTGTTTTACGCTGAGTCCTCATAGAGATATGATAATGGGATGGCTCAGGCTGGCATTTGAATGGGAACCATAACTATAACTTGCCCGTGGTTTTCTTGCCTTACCACTCTGCTCCATGAAGAATATGCAGATCAAAACTGGTATTTTAGTAAGATGGTGGTAATGGTGATAAGATGCAGAGGCTACCTGAAAGAAAAATAGGACTTCATACCTATAAGGATCCTGCAAGGGAAGAGTGAGTGGGGAAAGGTCTGAGTCAAGACATCCATTGTTAGATGAATTGAGCATCTTCTGCCCTTGAGAATGAAGGATCTACCTTCAACTTGAAATTCCATTTGTATTTTCCTGGGAGAATATTCTATAACATATAAGAAATATGTTATATTCCTCCTTATATTCTGTAGACCTCCTTATATTATAAACCTAATATTCTATAGATTGGAATAATTATCAGAACCTCCACCTGTTTAATTCAGACAAAATTTATAAAACTCCAGAAGGGTAAAAAAATGAGATGGTTTCATGGATTACATTTTAAATACATTTTTTACATTCTCCCAATAAAATTAGAGAAGGGGATTTCTTTCTTGATAAAGAGCATGGTTAGTCTTTTTGGTAAGAGTTACTTTTCTCGTATATTTAAAACTCATTCGAACTCTTAGCATATATATTGTAATTGTTTTCTCTTGTTCAGTTTTTTAGTCTCTAAATAACCATTCTTACTATTCTTTCTCAGAAAGAATTCACTCAATTTTTCAGACCTGGGCTCATTGATTTAAACTGTAAAGAAAATTAGGGCCATAATGACAAAGTAAGTATTGGTACTAATTTCTGGCAGACAAGTCCTATACATCAGATTCCTTTAATCCTGCAATAATATCCCCAGGAGTTCCCATGCCTAAAGGAATATTTAATTAAGCAGGAAGTAGTAAAGTGGTTTATCAAGCAGCAGAAAAACATTTGCATGTGGTAAATTTAAACCTGTCCATTCCATCCTTAGTGCAAGAATTTGAATCAATGTCTACTAGAGAAGATCTCTTAATACTATTGCATTGGTAATCATGGAGACAATTAAGAGTTGCCTGCTCCTGCTTGGAATGCTTTTTCATCCCAAATTCTCAGTGGTATTTGGCCAGTGAAAATCTCTTGGTAGTTGGAGTTCAGTAGAGATCAAGGCAGAGGTCTTACTATTTGATTTAGAAGCAGCGTACTGCTTCTTGGAAGTAGTGGAACATGGTGAGGGGATTTTGGGGCTTGATTTATTCCTTTATTCTTACAAAAATACCCCATTGCCACTTTGTTGGCATGGGCAATGGATGCTCTTATGTTCTCTTGTCTAGAATTGTTTAAAAGACCAAAATTAGTCCCCCCCCCCCCTAAGAATATGTTTCTCTCAAAACACCTCCTTAGCTCACTGGCATACTCGCTTGTTTAGGTATGCATTTTACAATATTTATAGAATCCTCAGACCTCCTAGAGGCCTATGTATTCTTGGCTTTATGACACTATTTTCTTTAAATAAGACGGACATCTGTTAGCTTCTTACTAACCAAATTATTCCAGTAACATATGATTTTAAGAATCAGGCTACAGTATGTTTCCTCCAAATGAATCTTAAGATATACAGTATCTCATTATGTAAGTATATAGGTCACCACATTCTATTATTTCTTAAAATAAATATTATATACTTCCTTTCCTGTTTTGTAAAGGCATTACTGAAACAGTAAACTATTCATTCTTGCTCCCTGAATTGAAGCTCAAGTAAAAAAAAAAAAAACAGTCACTGCTGGATGTCTGATGCTTCATATATAATGCAGCTGTTTCTCTTCTGAAGGATTTATGATATCCCAGCAATGAGATGAAAAACACCCTCCAAAAATATCTAAGCTATGCAGTCAATCTGACAATGTAATCTCCACATGGAAACAAGACATTTGTGATACATCTGTTGCATGGTGTCCAAAGAGAGCTGCAGTTTAGATATATGACTACCAGTTACTTTCTCACCTGATGTGAGTTTCCATCCTTGGTTCTTCTTCACACTGTCATAACATTCAGAAATACCACATGGAAAAAAAATCTTACTGCATCATACAGTGACTGATCCCAGATATAAGAGCTGAAATTCCTACATTGCTAAGGTTCAGAGAGGTGTCAGGAGGGGTGTATGGATAGGGAATAGGCCCCACCCTCTTATATACATACCACTAATAAATTATTTTTTGTTTTAAAAAAATATTATTTATTTTATTATTTTATTTTTGTACCTTTGAATTAGTGTTGCCTCTTGGTGACCACTTGGACAACTCCCTACAGATTCCTTCACAAGATTCCTTCTCAAGCACTTTGCCTTTGGGACTAGACCTCATGGTCTCTCAGCTTCTAGCCTGGTGCCTTAATCATTACACCAAGCTAACTCTTCCTCATCCATATTATACCAGGTCATTTGGGGTAGTTGGAAGAGATGGGATTGAAAAATTCAAAAATAGGCCTGAGAATTCTTGATTAGAAAAACATCAAGTCCATACCTTTAATCCCTGCAATTAAAATTCAATTCAAGTCTTTAAATTAGAGAAACCCTCTAATTTCATCTGGAAAAAAATAACAATTTATTAATAGTAGTACCTACTAGGAAAGTCATCATCAGTCTACATGGAGAGATTTACTGATGTATTCGTGTATTTGGGATTTAATTTCCGTCTTGATTTTGTTTCATGGCTACATGCCATGAAGCCTCCCAATTAATCAAAGCCAGAGTGGTAAGCCTCCCACATGTAGAAACGTATTTGCTGACTGCATACACATACTTAGAAACAAGGTGAATTACATGCCCTAAAGCACACTGTTAATTATTCAGACAACTAAATGTAAGATTATATGCAACCTCATGAAAAAAAAAATCTACTATTGTGTCTTAAAATCCTGGCTCTAGAAATAAACTTCAGGATAAAACTTTGAGAAATTAGTTTGTGGGTCTGTTCACGATCAGCTCAGGATGCCCTCTGGGCACAGACTGTTTTTTAATTTTCTGTCATGATTGCTTCTCCATAAAATCCTATCTAAACTATTCAAATGGCATACTGTTTATGGACACCTGTACATAATGTAGCATTACCCCCACAGGGGCCGCCACAGCCCAGGCCCTCCTAGCCCCGCTCGCTTCTCTCTTGTTGGCACTCAGAAGCCATGCTGTCAAGGCATTGGTGGAATGTCCTTTTTAGCAGGAGCTCCCATGAAGTAGAGGGAGGCAGTTTCTCATCGTCAGCAGAGTTTTCAGGAACAACAATGGCTGCCCGTTAGCCATGACAGTCAATGTGATAATTAATACAATTTTCAGGGAAGGTTTCTCAACTTTATAGAACCATTTTCAAATCATAGAAATGTAATTGCATAGGGAAGTAGAAATCAACAAAAAATCACCTCACTCCTTTCAGCATTATTCTGCTTCCTGAATTATGTTAACAGTATCCAAGACATGCCTGCCTTAATTCACGTTGTTGGCTGTCACTCTGCATTACCTGGCATAAGATAGCAGACATGTGGTAAAATAATAAATAAGGGCTGGTGTCATGAAGGTCTCTGTTAAAGAGTCATATTCAAAGGTCATCTTACAATGAAAATATAAATCATATGAATATTTATTTATTAAATGATTTGATTTTTGTAACCATCTTTCCACATAAGTGGATCTGGGTGTTGTATATTACAGAATATTAAAACAAAACAAAACAATACAAAATAAATATATATAGCACTAAGAAGAACTGTAAACATGGGTGTTAATATTTGCTTCTTATAAATGTAATATTTATGAGTTTTTTATGGGGTATTGTATAGATAGATGAGGGATACGGTGGCTCAGTGGGTTAGGATGCTGACCTTGTCAATCAGATGGTCGGCAGTTTGGCAGGTTGAATCCTGAGTGCCGCATAACAGAGTGAGCGCCTGTTACTCGTCCCAGCTTCTGCCAACCTACAATTCGAAAGCATGTAAAAATGCAAGTAGAAAAATAGGGACCACTACGGTGGGAAGGTAATAGCGTTCCGTGCGCCTTTGGTGTCTAGTCATGCCGGCCACATGACCACAGAGACACTGGCTCTTTGGCTTTGAAACGGAGATGAGCACCGTCCCCTAGAGTTGGAAACAACTAGCATGCATATGCAGGGGAACCTTTACCTTTACCTTTATAGAGAGATATCATTAGTGACCCTGAACTAATTATGATGAAATGTAGACCATTCTATCATCTAGGAGAAATACCTATTTTGTTAAATGAATTAGTGCTTTGTAAAATTTTACACCATCAATGTCCAGAATTCAAGGGTTGCTAGAGATGGATCAGTTAGAAAGGCTTTCTCTAAAATCTTACCTTCTCCATGAAGATAGTAGCTAGAGTTACCCCAACTAAGTCTAAGTTTTACACAGTGTCTGAAGTTTCATGGCAGCTTCCAAAGATCTAAAATATGTTGTGATCCAATTGCAATTAAAATAAGACTGACAGGATAATAAATATATAACTGGAGAATAATTATAATTAGACAGACAGAGAGAGAGAGAGAGAGAGAGAGAGAAATAAACTTCATTATATTTAAATACTTTTGTCCTAGTTCACAGCTACTTTTTGGACTACATAGACCATCATGCTATTCAAAGGACAGTGATACAGAAAAAGTCTAGATGAAGTGCTTGCTTATACTAAGTAAATATTTTTTTAGGAATACCTAAAAAACAGCCTTATTCCAAACTTGTTCCCTTATACAATAGAACAGAGATTATTGTTATAATAATATTATATTATTATTATAATATATTATTATTATTATTATTATTATTATTATTATTATTATTATTATTATGTGTTATTGTCACAAGACATCAAATGAGTTACAAACATCTTGCTCTAGAATAGTTTATCTCCCAAGATGAGACTACTTCACAGCTTTCTGAACTTCAGAAAAGATTGTAAAACCTGACTTTTTAAAAGGCACCTGAGAATGAAACTGATATGAGCTGATATGAGTTGCCCTTGATAGGTGTTATGAGACTGTCTCAAATACTGGAACTTTTGTCATTTTAGCTGACAATGGCTATCTTCTTACAGGGAATCCTCAACTTATGACTACAATTCTAACCTGAATTTCCATTGTTGATCAACACAGTTGTTATTATTATTATTATTAATAATAATAATAATAATAATAATAATAATAATAATAATAATAATAATAATAATAATAATAATAATTTTATTTGTATATAAGTGAGTGGTCTAAAGTTAAGACCATTTTTATCAGCATTAAATGACTGTGCTACCACCACATGGCTGTTTTGGGAAATTATAATATGCTAATTGGGTCTACCAGCACCTTTCCCCTTTGTGATGTATTTCCTATCCTGCTCATGATGCTGTACTAGGATCCACCCCTTCTGGGTTGGACTTCCCCCTTCTCCTTGTTCCTCTGTGTTCCATCCTCCATTGTAACATCTGAACACAAGCCATGCGGACAGTAATCCCGTTACTGTCCTTTGACCTTAAAGTACCGTCCAGACTTCACCTGACCACACCTTCTCTGCTGTAATCTTCTTCTACATGCAAAATAAAGGTATTTCAGATGAACCAAGTACTTTACGAGTTCACTGTCTGGAAAGGGCCATTAAATGTGACTAAATTCACTTAAACAGACCAGCGCAATTGTCTTAACAAGGAATTAAATCACTAGCACAACGAGCTTCGATTCAGAATATGACTTACTGCAGTTGTTAAGTGAAACATGCAGTTGTTCATGAATTTGCCTTCCCCAATTGACTTTGCTTGTCAGAAACCAGTTGGGAATATGCAAATGGTAGTCACATGATCCTGGGACTCTGAAATCATCATAAACCCATGCTGCTTGCTAAGCACCCAAATTTTGATCATATGACCATGGGGATCCTGTAATATGTGCAAAGATTGATTTTAAGTTACCTATTTTAGTGTTATTATATCTATACAACAACTATTGTGGCAATTCCGGTTGGAGTCATTAGGCACAATGTCACATATTCGCCATTTGCAACCACCTGCCAGCTTCCCCATTGACTTTGTTTATTGGGAGCAGACAGTGAAGTTTGCAAATGGTGATCACATGACATGGGATGCTGCAACAGTCATAATTTCAAGCTAGTTGCCCAGCACCTAAATTGTGATCATATGGTCATGGGGATGCTGTGATGGGTACAGCTGCCAATATGAAATTACTCTTGTGGGCCATACAGAGTCACCTGATAATGGACAGGAAGGAACAGTAAATATGCAATGATTCTGTAAAATAAAGGAGGCAACATTCAGCTTTCAACTCAGGTTGCAAAAAGTACACTTAAAGCCAACCTTGGGTCAAATATATTAAATCATCTTAACATTAAATTTATTGAGATGAACTGCATATCATTTGTCATCCTTGTAACTTGTAAATTGCTTCTTCCTTAATTTTTACTTGAAAAAATTGATAAGTAAAAATGTGTCCATCAATACAATAAGAATGAAATGAAATGTATCTGGTGCTAACTTGTCATGCTTTCAAAATAACTAATATTTTGTTCTTCGTTTGATCGTTCTATGTTTGAAAACTAGTTGATTGCATTTATATTCCACCATTTCTCCAGGAACTCAAGGTGACATGCATAATCTTTATTCTACCTTTATCCCAGCAACAACACTGTGACTTAGTTCAGTTGAGATTAGAAAAAGAGAAAATTGAATTCTGTGTTTAAATAGGAACTGGAAGTCTGTTCTCATATCTTAACTGCAAGTAGTTCTCATTTAATGACAACTCATTTAGTGACTGTTCAAAGTTATAATGGCAACAAAGAAGGAGATTTACAATTGATACACATACATTCATATACATATACATATACATATACATATACATATACATATACATATACATATACATATACATATACATATACATATA
>JAKJMR010000097.1:564188-576933 GCA_024449315.1 Daboia siamensis | reverse complement strand
ATATACATATACATATACATATACATATACATATACATATACATATATGTTTTCTGAGGTTTTCGCTGGTGTTTGTATGTAGATCTTTGGACATTCGGGTTTTTTCCCACATAGAATTGGAGGTATCAGGGCAATGTTTGGACGAAATCTCATCCGTCATCCTCAGGCTGGTGACTTCAGCTTCGTTCTTCTGGGAAAAGTGTGTGATACTTCTAAGGCAGCCTTAGACCTGAACTGGATGGTGGACCAGCCCATCCACTCAAAACACATCCCCACCCAATCAGAACACAGCCCCCATTCAAAACACACTCTCACCCAATCAGAACACAGCTAAGCCCCCACCCAATCAGAGCATACCTCCACCCCATCAGAACACAGCCAAGCCTCCACCCACAGAACACACCCCCTCTGCCAGTAGTAAAAAAGAAGAAAAAACAGCCACTATCACACACTTCTCCCAGAAGAACAAAGCTGAAGTCACCAGCCTGAGGATGACGGATGAGATTTCGTCGAAACGTTGCCCTGATACCTCCAATTCTATGTGGGAAAAAACCCAAATGACCAAAGATATATATATGCATACATACATACATACATACATACATACATACATACATACATATTGTTGTTGTTAGCTGTGAAGTTCCTCTGCCTCTTCGAAATCCTGCCTGTACTTCTGGTAGTTCTCAATCCACATACTGCTGGAGTCTAGCTTGTAGGATTTTAAGCATCACTTTACTAGCATGAGAAATGAGTGCAATGGTTCAATAGTTTGAACATTCTTTGGCACTGCCTTTCTTTGGAATTGGAATGTAAACTGATCTTTTCCAATCCTGTGGCCACTGTTGAGTTTTCCAAATTTGCTGGCAAATTGAGTGTAACACTTTTACTGCATCGTCTTTTAAGATTTTGAATAGCTCAGCTGGAATACTGTCACCTCCACTAGCTTTGTTGGTGTTCAGCTTTCCTAAGGCCCACTTCACTTCACATTCTAGGATGTCTCGCTTGACGTCAGTGATCACCTCATTGTGATTATCAGGGACTTTAAGCTCATTCTTGTATAGTTCTTCTGTGTAATTTTGCCACCTCTTCTTAATTTCTTCTACCTCTGTTAGGTCCCTGCCATTTTGGTCCTTTATCATGCTTAATTTTGCATGAAACGTTCCCTTCATCTTTCCAATTTTCTTGAAGAGATCTCTGGTCCTCCCTATTCTACTGGTTTTTTTTTTCTATTTCTTTGTACTGTTCATTTAAGAAGGCATTCTTATCTCTTCTAGCTATTCTCTGGAATTCTGCATTCAATTGGGTGTATCTTTCTTTTTCTCCCTTGCCTTTCGCTTCTCTCCTTTCCCCAGTTATTTGCAAACCTTCCTCAGACAACCATTTTGCTTTCTTGCATTTCTTTTTCTTTGGGATGGTTTTAGTTGCTACCTCTTGTACAATGTTATGAACCTCTGTCCATAGTTCTTCAGGCACTCTGTATATCAAATCTAATTCCTTAAATCCATTTGTCACCTCTACTGTATATTCATCAGGGATATGATGTAGTTCATACCTGAGTGGCCTAGTGCTTTTCCCTTCCTTCTTCAGGTGAAGCCTAGATTTTGCAAAAAGAAGCTCATGGTATGAGCCTCTTGTTTTTACTGACTGTATAGAGCTTCTCCATCTTTGGCTGCAAAGCACATAGTCAATCTGATTCCTGTGTTTACTGTCTGGTGATGTCCATGTGTAGAGCCATCTCTTGGGTTGTTGGAAAAAAGTGTTTGCTATGACCATTGCATTCTCTTGACAAAATCTGTCAGCCTGTGCCCTGCTTCATTTTGTACTCCAAAGCCAAACTTGCCTGTTATTCCGGTTATCTTTTGGCTTCCTACTTTAGCATTCCAATCCCCCATGATGATAAGGACATCATTTTTTAGTGTTAGTTCTATAAGGTGCTGTAGGGCTTCATAGAACTGGTCAATTTCATCCTCTTCAGCACTGGTGGTTGGGGCATAGACTTGGACTATTGTGATATTGAATGGTTTGCCTTGGATTCAAACTGAGATCATTCTGTCATTTTGGGGATTTTATCCCAGTATTGCTTTTCCTACTCTTTTATTGACTATGAAGGCTACTCCATTTCTTCGGACGGACTCTTGCCCACAGTAGTATACCTGATGGTCATCTCAATTAAATTCACCCATTCCTGTCCATTTTAGTTCACTGATTCCTAAGATTTATTTATTTTATTTTTATTTTAATTCCATTTATATCCCGCCCTTCTCCGAAGACTCAGGGCGGCTTACAAGCTTAGCAGTAGCCTTCATTCTATGTATATGCCTGCTTATTAGGGCTTTCACACACACACCCCAAGCGGCATTATTACAAAGTCAGCTTATTGCCCCCAACAATCTGGGTCCTCATTTTACCTACCTCGGAAGGATGGAAGGCTGAGTCAACCTTGAGCCTGGTGGGATGCGAACCTGCACTAATTGCAGGCAGCTGGTGTTACTTAAGGAGGCATTAGCCCACTGCTCCACCAAGGCTCAATAAAGATGTCAATGTTCAGTCTTGTCATCTCTGGTTTGACCACCTCCAGCTTTCCTTTATTCATGAATCTTACATTCCAGATTCCTATGGACAAAAAATCTTTACAGCATCGGACTTTCTTTTCAGCACCAGATACTGTAGAATACCTTGCTAGGCCCAAATACGGGCCAAGCCTTATTGCCTGTATCAGTGTAACCTAAAGCTATCCACAAGCTGTAGTCACAACTGTGACAACTCATTATTTGTGTAAATTTTTTTGGATTGCTAACAAAGAATTAAAGGGAGAATATGTGTGTGTGTGTGTGTGTGTGTGTGTGTGTGTGTGTGTGTGTGTGTATTCACATTCCTAGAGATCCCTTACAAATACACAGTTCTTGCAACTGTGGTAGGTATGGCAAACTAAAGACAGCTCTGTTGGGGGAAAAAAAAAAACAATTGCACAAAGACCAAGGAACTAGTGAGTAGAACCTCTCCAGATTAATGAAGGATTGGAGATTACTCACAAGTGCTCCATAATGGCTACTACACATGAAGAGTCCACAAAACAGCAGTTTTCCATGAGTTTGAAAGACAACAGAAATAACCATCTTGCTCACAGACTTTTAAAGGGCACTAAACTCCCAAACCCCACTTTCTAAGCACTTTTGGAAATGGCTCATTAATTATTGTAAGCTATTGTAGACCTTCAGAATGACAAGTTTGAAAATATGGGATGAATATTGGAGTATTTAATTTTTTACAAAAAGTTTTTGTAATTAATTATAAAGTACAAACAATATCTCATGGGAAATAGATCCTGTTCTAGTTTTATAAACAAGACATAACATAAGTAAACAATTTCATGATTTCAAATACTGGATAGTACAGGGGACTAAAGGTTTTAGGTGAAAAATAGATATGTAGGCATATAAGGTGGTATAATATGTTATGACAAGAAAAAATATTGGAAGAAACTTTTTAAAAAATAGAATAGAAAACTAGTAACCACAATATCAACAATGTCAGTAATAATATCTGCTTCTATGGATAGATTATGTCCAAAGGATATTATTGAAGAAATGGCAGATATAGAAAAAAATTTATTTGACAAGCTAGAGATGGTTTTAAAAGTGGATTTACAACTGACAGATCAAGAGAACAGCTTAGAAAAAGATGTTTTACTGGATCTACAAAGGAACCTGGCTGAGGATTTAAAAATTAAATGACAATGACAAACCTAGAAAATGCCCTGGATATATTTTTTTCCCCTTACGGCTTTATAAAAGAGGCTTGTTAAAGCTTGAAGAACCCTGTGTGATGGGAGAAAGAAGAAATGAAGAAAAATAAAGTCCTATTAAAAACTAAAGTTTATGACTGCAAGGGTTTATTTGATCAAAGTTAAAAAGACACACACTATTAGTTTTGGTTAAACTTTTTGTATTTTTTTGCTGGTACCAGGATTTAAAAATGAAATTTCAATTTATTATATTCATTTCTTTTTCTTCTCTCTCTTTCTTTTTTCCCATGTACTTTTTACTCCTCTCTGTTCTCTTTCAGTTTGTATATTTAGTATAATCAAAATTCTTTAAAATGCACATTACTTGCTATTGCACTTTTAATGTCCATTTCTCTAGAACAGAACATAGATAAGAAAATTTTAAATATTGGTTTTGTTCCCTTTTTAATTCAGTTACTATGTAACAAGATCTTCAGATGGAATTGAACATAAGAAAATAAGTATAAAAAGAATTGTCTTTGAAAAAGTGTGTAGCACCCAAAGAGGCGGGTGGGGGGGGAATGAATCTGTCATTTTTGGTTTCTCATATCTTATGCCTAGGTGTTAATGCTTTGAAATTTTGTTTTAAATTATTTATTTTTTACATTTGTATTCCCTTTTTCATCTACAACTTGAGATGGCAAACATACCAATACTCTCTTCTATTTTCATTCCCCCTTCTCCTATTTTTTCCCCATAACAATAACTCTGTGAGATAGATGCGGCTGAGACAGAGTGACTGGCCCAAAGTCAGCCAGCCAGCTTTCATGCCTAAGGTGGGACTAGAATTCACAGTCTCCTAGTTTTTCACCACTACACCAAACGGCACTTTTTTATTCATTTACATATTTTTCTGAACAAACCCATTTTTACATTTCCCTTGTTTAATGTATGTTCATACATTATTTTAGAAATATTTCCTTAATACATCTTTTTTTTAAAAAAAGATAACAAACTGTAAGACAAAATTCAGAACTCAACGGTTTTAAAGGATACATTTTAGCTTTCTGCTACTCTAAAAACTAAAAATAAAAACCCAATCCCTGCCAGAAAACTATATGTTAATTACAGTCTTGCATACTTCTCTCCAATGGCTATGTTTCTTTAATAAAGCAGTTTCTTGATAAGCTGTAAATGAGAAAAGTCTTTTGTAAGCTTAAATCCTTACTCATCAGTCCGTAAAGCTTCTTATTTGAGTGGTGAGGAAGAATTTTGAGAATGCACATGCAATTCAGTACATCATGTGGAGTTTCACAAGGGTTCATAATTAAACACACAGCCTGATATATAAAGTATTATATAGCTGTGATTCTTGAGTACAAGCCAAAAAAGTAAAGTAACATCTCCTTGAAGGTAACAAGCAACTATGCAAATTTATTCAGCTAAATATTGGCAAGGGTACAAAAGTGATTTGCCATTGCCTTCTTCTGGGATATTTTTTTTTCAACTTCCAAGCCCTGATATTCCCTGAGGGACTTTGCAAGGCTCTTTGACATCTCACAGAACCAGAAATGAGACTTACTGAAGCAGGACTCTCCTTTTGAGAAGGGGTTGCAAGAATTCCTGAAAATAAAATCTTACCCATTTAAAAATCAATGATGGTGTGCGATAACCCTGGACATGGTATTCCTCATCAGCCTTTTTGTGAGTTGACAGTGGCAGGATTCTTCCCTGGTAACACTGGAGTTCTAACTGGTTGCTTATGAAGTGTCTCTCAAGAATGAATTTCTCTCAAAAAAATATTAGCCATTACAGTCTCCCATCTAAAGTCTAACCAGGCTTGACCCAGTTGTACCTTCCTATCATCCAGAATCAGGATGTTTCAGATGGACAAAACTCAGCTGAACATATTTGTAAAAACAAAAACACAATCCGAATAAACAGTCCAGGTCATACACAAATAACAACAGATAAGCAACAGCAACAGTCCAGGGAGTATCCAAAATACAATGTCTTCTTACTGGTCTGAAGGTCAAGTTACACAGTTCCTAAGGTTTAACACAGTAGTAAGCCAAAAAAGCAAAAACAATGAGAGCAAAGAGAGAGAGAGAGAAGCCACGTTTCTAGCTCCCTCTTATGGCTGTTGGAAAAATACCCATTGGCCAATTAGCACCTTAAGGTTATAACATCATGGTTTATATATTTCCAACCCAACCAGATAGGCTATAACCATCTGCCTAACACTTCCCATTACAAGCAATGCAAAGAAATGTAGTTTAAGATATTAACTACATATTGTGGTTCCTATTTTCTTCCTTGTACAAATCCATCTGCTATCAGGCAACTCCCTAATGTTGAACCAGGAGTTAGGGGGAAGTAAAGGCAGAAATGAGAAACAGATGTTGCATTTATCCTATGAGGTTGGAGAGCTCCTTCTAAAATTAGAGGGTGAAGTCCAATCTGTCATGCAGTTCCTGGACTATTTTTCCACAGGAATACATTTTAAATTGTATTCTGAATTAGCCAAGAACATGTAACGTCATTTAAACATTCGAGGCAGCATCCAATAATTCAGAAAGAAACTGTCATTGCTTGGAAGAAGTGGATATTTGAAATAAGCTGTTTATGACAAATTAAAAATGAAATATTATTTATCTTTTGTACATGGCATTATATTCAGTGAATTTATTGTGGTGTTGGCTTGTCCATTAAAAATTCACCAGAAATGCATCATTTTAAATTGCAGACATTTAAGCAACACGGAAGGCAGTTAACTTCATTGCCAGCCCCTTAAAGTATTCTTAAATGAGCTCTAAATGTCCTATAAAGCAATGCATAAGATTTATTCACTTCTCTTGATTAGCCTTAAGCAAGATAAAAATGTTACAACAGCTCATTGTAGCAGGAGAGTTAGTTGCTCTATGTAGAGCTGGCAATTCTTTAGCAACACTGCCTCCCAAGCAGAGTTAGAAAAATCTGCCAGTGTCCAAACTTACTTGATAGATTTAAGTTTTATGTAAAAGACATGTATTATGTGGAAGTGGACACACATTATTTAGTCCAGTTGAAGTATATCTAACTTATTTATTTTTTTTCAAAATTTAGTTGGGCAAAAAATATATCACTGACATATTGTGAATATTAACTATGTATTGATATTCCAATTCCACTATTTTTTTCTGTGTGTAATTTTTGATAAAATTCTTCTTGTTTGTCTTTGGGAGCATATATTGCTACCATAAATATCTGGTTTTGCTTTATCATTATTTCCACTATTAATATTCTTCCTTCTTCATCTGCATAGATTTGTTTGGGGTTCATTGTCTATTTGATATATAAAGCTATTCCTCTTTTCTTTTGTTGTGTTTGTGTGAGGTTTCCTGATTTTTGGTTGTTCCAACAGGTTGTAATGTTGTCTTTTAATATATTTTTCTTGGATACAAGCTATATCCATTTTTAATTTTTGTAGTCATGTAAAAACAATCCTTTTGTGGGGGAGTTCAATCCATTTATATTCATTGAAATAATCCCATTTTTCTTCTCCATCTTCTTCAATTGTATTTAGGTTTTAGCCTCCTAGTTATTCTTATCTGACTTTGTTCTCTTGCTTTTGCCGCTTCTTTTATGTTTGTGTTTTCTGTTTCTTCTTCTTCCCTTAGTTTGGCTTGTCCTTCTATTGCTATCTCTTCCTGGGTTTTTTCCCCTCTCTTTATGAAATTCCAGACTTTCCCATTCCAAAAAAGCATTGTATCCCTTATAAAATTCCATTGTCTTGAGTGCAGTGTTGAATCTGTCCCAATTAATTACAATCCCTTCTGGAACCGCCATCTGAAGTTCAATCCTTTTTCAATTAATTTTCTGGTCAGGAATTGGTATTCTCTTCTTGAATCTCTTATCCTCCTGGGGATCTGCTTCAGCACTACAATTTCCTTTTCTTTATAACACAGAGGATCATCTCTCACTTTTCTCAATATCTCATCTCTTATAGATCTTTTAACATGTACTTCTCTAGGGACTTTATTTCTCCTTGCATAGCTTGAATTGACTCAAAATATTTGGTCTATCTCTCCTTCAATTTCCTGTTTCCTGATTTCCAGTGTTTCAGCCAATAACTCTGTCATCAAATCCACTAGGTCCTCTTCTTTGTCCTCCATTACATTTTGAAATCTTAAAAATAAAACGCCTTTTCCATTTCCAAAACTACCATTGAATCTTCCAATTCTCTATTTGACTGCCTCAACCTCTGATTTTCATCTTTTATTTTTTCCATCTTCTGATCAGTCTCTACTGACATGTCTTCTATTTTCTGAATTCTTTGTTCATTCTTTGTAACCATCTGTCAGAAGCTTTCTAGTTGGGAGTTTATGTTATGAATTTCTTAATTCATTTTATTAAAGTTGTCTTTTGTCTCTTCTTGATTTTTCTTGTTGAAGCATTGATTCAATTGATCTCTGATACACAGGGCTTGCAGAAGTGGAGGAAGGGGCTGAGGGTGTTTTCTTGTCAGTTTTAGCTAAATTCGGGACACTCATTTTTAATTCCACCCCCCAAAATTTTTTATCAACTCTAATACTTTTCCCAGATCTCCGCCTTATACCAAACCATTAATCTTGTATTCAATGCCACAATATATCATTAAATTTGTCATAAATAACTCTTATATTTCTTATATATAATCTCTATAATCCGATAAACTCTCTGAAAAATAAGGGAGAAAAAAGAAGAAAAAAAAATTGTAATCCAATTCTGTTTGTGAGGCTCATTTCCAGAGCAGTTGTCCAAAATCCAAGATTATCGCTCAGTCAAAATTTACAATCTGTAAGGTCCTACTATTCAAGATTAATAGTCCATAGGGCTTTCTCCAAAGAAAATCAACAGTTAAGCTTCCACTGTCCTTAAGTAGGTCTGAGACTAAATGTTTATAATCCAATAGGCTCCCCAGACAACAAGAAGAAAAAGAGAAGAAAAAAGGGAAAGGAAAAAGAAAAAAAAGAAAAAATGGGGAGAGAGAAAGCAGTTTACAATCCTATCGTTTGACTCCAGCTCTAACCAATTGTCCCAAAATCCAAAGTTGCCAATCTGCCAAAATTATAATCCAAAATGTCTTACTGTAGATAGTTCCTTGCCATTCAGTCAGTCTCTAAATTGTTCATAAAATTACAGGTCAAACAATATTTGTAATCCAAGGAAGCCAGATGGCTTCAAAATAGTTTGCAGTTTTAGTTGTAATCCATCCTGCAGAAAAGACAAAGTTTTTTTCTCTTTTTCCAGCTGCAATCTACAAGGTTATGAAGTTCAGAAATATCAAAGGGTTTAGTCTGTTATCTATGTCTGGGCTTCAAGCCCAGTTCCCTCACTCCAGACAAAATATAAATAGAGCTTAGTGTAGTTCTTTTTTTCACCACTAGATCTCATTAAGTATCTGTTTGGTAATTTTCCAACCAAAAAAGTTTTGCTTGGATACTCTCCAAGAAAGGTAAAATAAATAAATAAATTATAACTTCCCAGACTTTTTTTATTTCTATTGTGTCCAAATTAATTTTATAGTCCCTCTATTTTCCCCCAAGAAAGCATAAACCACTGCTTTTATGCTGGGAAAGGGGGTGGAAAAAAGGGGGGGAAACCCTTCCTTTAGTTCTGGGAGTTTCATTGCTTTCAGATCATTTTTTCCCCAAGAACAGGTTTTAAAATCATAGAGGAAGCAAAACAATCTCACCCAGATTCAAACATGTTGCTCGCGCTTGTTAAATATTGCTTTTTTTCCTGTGGAGATCTGCAGTTTCTGACTGGCTGCATGGGTGCAGCCTTCTTTTTTGTCACCTCTCTGGGGTGATGTCAGGCCCTTTTCAGGCCCCCAGCAGGAAGAAATTGGGCATGGGAGGCAGAGCTCTGCTTCCCTGCATCCATCTTACCATGATGTCAAAACCAGAAGTCCCGTGAATATTAACTATGTATTAATAACAGAATAACAGAGTTCAAGCAGGAGACCCTATACCATTCCAAACAAATGGCTGTCCAAATCTCTTCTTTAAAAAAAACTCCAGTGATGGAGCACCCACAACTTCTGGAAGCAAGCCATGTCACTCATTAATTTTCCCACTTTATTATATTAATTTATAAAAAATATTAACATTTTTTGTTGTACATCCACTCTCGAGTTGCACTGAGCAATTATTTAGTCTTTTAGTTTGTATATTCTTAACATAAATTTCTTATCCTGCATCTTTCTGTTTTATCCCTCCTCTCTCTCTCTCTCTCTCTCTCACACACACACACAGAGACACAAATTCCTGTTATTTCAATTGCAGACTAAAATGGCGTCAGCAGCAGCAGCCTTACTGAACTTCTTTCTCCTCCTGATATTGTATCTGTGTTACCCATTTTTATAAACAGTCTGGCTACACATCTTAATTTTTATCTAGCTTCATTTCACCTATTATTTAACAGTAGTATCTGCTGAAAACAGGCTGAAGTAAGAACTATTCTGTTGGAAATAACTTTTACATAATAATTGGTTCCTGCTTAAACATATCCAGTTATCACGATGAGCAAATGTTATTTAAGACTCATTTCTCAAAATGACCAAACTCTAAAGACCCTGTGCAAAATAATTTTAGAACAGATTAAATAATGTTCTGGATAAGCGAAGCTTTGTCACATTATAATGTTGTGAAAGATGTTGAGGGTTTACGCACAGAGTGGTTTTGTTGTGCACTAAATGCTGCTTTTATTTTTAAAAAACAAAACAAAAAAAACAAAACAAAAAAAACCCTTCTCTTTAATTAGTGTGAATTTTTCTGGTATTTTTCTTCTGACCCCCAAAATTGAATACAAATAATAAATGCGGGATTATGACTTTCTTCTGCATTTTTTGCTTAGACCCATTTCATTTGCTAGGGGAAAAAAGAAATCAAAGGTAGTGAATCGAAGAAAAAGAAGCAGTAGCTTTTCTGCCCTGCCATATTCAGTTACAGCTTCTGTTGGCTTGTTCGGATCAGCAAACTCAAGTCGTAAAGAGAGGCACATAATAGAAAGAGCTGAATTAAAAAATGGTACACTTAAGGACTAAAGAAATTGACAAGTAAAGTCACCGGCAGTTGAGCTTTCCATGGACATGTCCCTGAAGCTTTTTTTTTCTTTTTTTGGCAAGAACAGAGGAATGGCTTCTCAAGCTTACAAGCTTGGATGTCTCCGATGTTTGCCATACACATATTAACTGAGCAAAAATCTTGCTTAAATTCTAGGCACGGGCAAGGTTGGCCAGCTGCTTTCATTTATTTTCATGTCATATAAAAAAATATGCAGTTTTTATCCTCAAACATCCTACCCTTTAAAATGATCTGGAAGGACTAGTAGAAAAGCAATAGATGGCGGAACATTTACCAACCTGTTTCTTTAATTCGAACAATTTCCTACCACTTCTGTATTTTTCTTTGTTTGGAAAAAAAAAAAAAGACTTCCTATTATACTCCACCCCACCCCAAAGTATTAAAAACACAATGAGCAGTAATCCACATTTACATGCTGCAAGTGCATTTTGGCTCCAAGCTAATTAAAATCAAATCAAAGTGGTTTCTGGTTGGGAAACTCTGCATGTGAATGGTAGTTTATGCAAATGTAAGTACAGAATATTGCAATTGCAATTGCTTTTTCTGCAAATATTCATCTTTCCTTTCCAGCTGTTCAAAAATCGTCATCTTGTTAGTTCTTTGCAAAGGGAATTTCAAGTGTTACATTTGGAATATTATTCCAGTAGAATTTAGTATTGCTGTCAATGCTGAAGCAAGAGACAGATGCTGCACATTGAGTTGCTGTCTGGGTGAAGAATGTTTTACCCCACTCCCCTTGGATCCAAACAGCTAGAGGTACCAAAGCCTGACTGCCAGGGAGAAAGCATATTTCTCTGGCACTTGCCAAGCAGGAAGTAATTTCCAGACAATTAATAATGCCTGTGAAATGTAAACAGTTGAAATTACTGCAGCAGAAACAAGATTAACATCCAATATCTGATTTAAAAGGACCATAGAAGGCAGATCTAATATGTGGTTAGATATTTTTATGTTGTTGTTATTGTTGTTGTTGTTGTTGTTGTTGTTATTGTTATTGTTGTTGTTGTTGTTGTTGTTGTTGTTGTTATTATTATTATTATTATTATTATTATTATTATTATTATTATTAACCATCCAAAATGCCTGTTGAGTGGTGTATTGTATATATGTATATGTGTGCAGCATTTTAAGACTGAACCCACATGCAAACACCCAAAACATTTTCTAGTAAAAGGTCTCCAATAATTTTAAATGTTCTTATTTATTTGATTATTGTTTTGGTCTCTCCTTTATTACTTAAGTAATTTAAAGCAGCAAACGTACTCATTTTTCCTCCTATTTTCCTGACAACAGAGATTGGGTGTGGTGGGTTGGGTTGAAAGAGAGTGACTGATGAAAATTATCAGGTTTGCTTTCATGCTTAAGGTGGGTCCAGAACTTACATTCTAACCACTAGACCAAATAGGCTTTCTTAAAGTATTGTGTCTCATTACTATGTCCTAGCTATTGCATATTTTAAAATATGTTTTACTTCCTTAATGTGGTTGCCCAGCCTGAACTAAGACCATCAGACACAGAAAGAGGGAGGGAATGTAATACCCCTCTCTCCTCTTTGTTCAAAAGAAAACAAAAAACAATAAGAAACTACTTCTGGAGAGGAATGGTTTTTTTCTACATGTAACATGTTCTACAGACTAAATACAGTGATTTTTTTTTTATCTAGATTGGCCACAATAAAATAAGATGCTACTGCAAAATGGAAAATTGTGTTATCTATGATGCAGTTGAATCCTATGTCTACAGTATTTACCACCAAAATAGTTTTAATATGGTGGGTGTTCTTTTTTCCTAGTGTTCTAGGATGACTTCCTTAAGAGGAAAAGCAAAGTATGAACGAGATCTTATTTATTTATTTATTTGTTTATGTATGTATGTATGTATGTATGTATGTATGTATGTATGTATGTAT
>JAKJMR010000097.1:548094-564178 GCA_024449315.1 Daboia siamensis | reverse complement strand
TATGTATGTATGTATGTATGTATGTATGTATGTATGTATGTATGTATGTATATAGCCTGTGGCAATAGTACATTAGTCAGGAGACTACATGTTAAAACAGACTAGTTGTTTGGCTGCCTAAAACTGCTAGTCAAGAAGTGCACCACAGGGCTAATGTCACTCTGTAGCATCATCTGATGTCACCTCGCATTTGGGCGTCACATTCAGGCAGATCTAGCACTGGTTAGATTTGTACTTCTAAATGAAGCCCTATTATTTTTCCCACCAAAGTGGTACTTATTTATCTACTTGCATGTAGCATGCTTTTGAACTGCTGGGATGGCAGAAGCCAAGGCTAGCTTCAAATCCTAGCACTGAATGATGGGGGGAGGGGGATTACAGAGCTCACCCCATCATTCAGTATTAGGATTTGAACTGCTGAAGCACAGATCTTCTCCAGCATCTTTAAACCACTGAGCCACTGTTCCTCTAATGAGATGTTAGTAAAATAATAAGTTCCAGACTATTCCTGTTATCGGTTCTTATTCTCAAGTGATCATGATCTGGCAATGCACAGTTCATTTACAATATTATAAAGTTTTAGTTTCATAGCATAGGACATTACACAGATCGTTGCTCTTGAAAGAATGAAATCTACACATTGCTTCTATTTTAAACTGATAATAATATATTGTGCCATTATTGTTCATGTTCACAATTCAGTTAGAAGAATTAAAGAAATGAAGATCATCAGATCAACCACCTGTGAACAGTGCAGCTGAGTGGAAATTGTCCAATTTGGACATTTCCTTTTATGCAAAGGCTTATCTTGAAAGATCTGACCAATCTACTAATCAGCAATCAGCTCAAAATCACAAGTCATACATTTTTAAAAGAAAAAAATTTGCTCTTCCTTATTTATTTTTCTATGATCAGCATCGGAGATCTTTATTTGGATGCCAATTATATTTAGAATGGGGTTTTTTTAGATGGGGAACCTGTATAGACTAATTGTAGCTAGAGTTAAACCATTTTAGGTTTTTAGATCTGCTATATCCTTTTCACTTGTATCAATGATTATCTTCAGGAAGGGAAGTATACAGTGACATATAAATTGTAGGAGCAAATATATTCATTCCATGTTAACCATATCCTCATCATTTTATGTTGGAATGCAAGTACAAGTTCTTATGGATTTATACTGCATAGGTCCACTTTCTTAGTTATGTGGTTATGAAATGTATAGGAATATTGATCCATCCACAGGAAACTGAGAACTAAACACTCATGAAAAGTTTGCTCCCATACATTATTGGTGTTTTCCAAGTCCAATGTTCAATTCTGAGTGTCATGTTTATTTTGCAAACTTGAAATTAGGAGGGAGTGACTTCTAATTTCTATAGGAGTATTTGTTGCAGCATATATGAAATTGAAAATCCCGGCACTTATAGTTCAGTGCTAAGAAAAGCACTGTTTCCTCACTCCAAGTTTCAAACTTAAAAACCAACATTTTAAGCGGTATTCAAATGTCCTTCTAACCAGCACAGTTTTGATATTTGGCCCACTCTCCAATGATCCTTGGGGGAATTATGAAAGAAGATTGTCCCGTTTGAATTGTATGGATGTGTATGTATATGTGTACATATGTGTGTCTGTCTCTGTCTCTGACTTTGTGTGTATAGATACAAACATATCTTCTAGCATTTTAGTGTTTCTAGAATTCTCAGGTTCTTTCTAATGTGCTTTGGTAGTTTCTACTATATATGCTAAATATATTCTTTTTTTGCATTCCCTGGTCTTTTTTGCTATATTGATTTTATTTATTATACAATTATTCTTGGGTTTGGGATCAGTCAGAGAGAAAAAGAGCTCACTTTGCAAATGTTTTCAACAATTCATAACTAAATTTATTCTGAACATGTCCAGATTTGTTTTCTATAAAATAGTCTTTACAAGTGCTTGTACAAATTAAGGCTTGTAGATATTGTATGTTTTTCCTGTCAAATAAAGAAATGTACAAAGTCAATTTCTTCTTTAACCACATTATAACATGAATATAGTTGACATCAACTTTTATATTTAACGTGCTAAACTATAACTGATTCAATTTGCTTCCCTAGAATAATCACTTCAATAATCGTCATGCCACACTAAAGCATTTTATATCACTTTACACTGCATTTATCAAATTAACCTTTACCTGACATTTACATTTAATACTAAGTGGGTTTTCCAATAAATCATTTAGCAATATTGAAATGAAATGTTATTGAATATAAGCAGTTTTCAGCTGAAACTGAAAGATAAATGTGTTTGATGACTAATTACCATTTTGCTTCTTGTATCAGTGGACAATATTTACACAGATTCTTCAATAATAGTTAAAGCTGTGTGTCCTGTAGATAGGAGAAATGAGATATCAAACTGTCCCTGTGAATGAGGTGTCTGTTTTTACTTTCATATTCTCAGAATTTGAATTTAAATGTTCCTGGCTGCCCACACATCCCATTCTGCAAATGTCTTGTCAAAGGAGCACCCATCTAATATCTTCCCCTAATATTTAATTGAAATGTGTAAAGCCAGAGAATTAGCACACCACTGAAAACATGTTTGTATGGTAAAAGGCATTTGCTCACATGTCCATTGGTCACTTTCACTTGAAGAAGTGCAAATGGCGATTCCCTTTGGGGAAAAAAATGATAAAGAGAATTAAAAAAAAAACAATTTCCCTGTCAATAGGCATAATGAGAATTTTTAGGGGAGAAAATAGTACTTGGCTAAGAGACTCAGAAGATTTCTCGCTGATATCTTTTTATGACAATATAATTGCATTAAATTGTGTTCTTCTGACAGTAAAACAAATATTAAGGAAATTGATCAGTTACTCTTGCCACATGCAGTCTTCTGAAAATTTGATCCAGTGGTATGGGAGTTCTTCCAGGAAGGGAGCATAGATGCTGCTCTGTCTCCAGTAGCCATACTGGTGAAGGCCTGGTGGGCATCTGTGAATTGGTGAGTTGGTGGGCATCTGTGAATTGGTGAATTGGTGCTAAATCTAAATCCTGCTGAGACCATACAAGAGGTTGTTTTGTAGAGACCCAATCAGATTTTTTTTTAATGCTGGCTATGAAATTAACTTCTTAGACCAGTTTGGGTTTGAACACTGTAATTTATTAATGTATTGTGGGAAGTCAGCCCCCCCCCCCCTCAGAGAAAGAAATATTTTGGGGAATATTAAAAAGGCAGTACATTATATCTTAAAGGCAGAAACCCCCCTCCCCCCAAGTCTCCCTCCCCTAAGCAGAAACCAGGTCTGTATAAATGCAGATTTGATCATCCTTTCAGAAAGCTTGGAGCCAGAAAGCTTGGAGCTGATGAGATTAGAAAGACAAAGACCCCTAAAATCTACACCCCCCACCCAAACTCTAAAGACAGGAAACATGACTTTTAGGACATAATAGGATTAACCAACCAATACCAAAAAGGACACACTCAAAAGAACCTCAGGTCAAAGTTCATGCCGCAGGAACAGGAACTCCAAACACAAAAGCCCAAGAAGGTATAAAAACCCATCACTCCCAGCAACATGTGATCAGCTGCTTCACAAGCCTCATGTCTTGTGGTTCTGCTCTTCAATAAACTACAACCTTCTTTCTAAAGCAGTCTTCATTTTGTTTATTCCCGGCTTGGACTGGACCCTGATGAAGATTTTTCTTTCAACAGTATTTATTTAGATAGCTTTTTATTATATCATTCTTTTTATGGTTTCCGATTTAGATACTGCTGATTTTCCATTCTGAGGGACTTATTGACTGCTTCCTGTCAAGCAAAGAATTAATAATTAATATATGCCTGAACGTTTGATTTTTTTTCTTCCCAAATGAAAAATTTTGTACTTGTCATTGCCACATTTCATTGTGTTATTGTCAATGTATTTCCTAAGCTTATAAAAGTTGCTTTGATTTTTAGTGTGGTTTTCTAAGACAGGGGTCCCCAACCCCTGGGCCATGGACTGCTACCTGTCTATGGCCTGTTAGGAACGAGGCTGCATAAGCAGCAGGCAAGTGAGCGAAGCTTCATCTGCACATGTGCAGAATCTAGGTTGCATGCAAAACCACCTCCCTTTCTCCCCCCCCCCAGGCTATGGAAGACTTTTTTTTTGAAACCAGTCCCTTGAGGATAACTGTTCTAAGATATTAACTATCCCATGTAATTGTGTGTCATTGTGTGGCAAATCTGATAAACATTTCTTCCACCAATTATCAGTGTCACTAATAAAAAAAACATTGATAAGTGCTGTTCTTCTCATTTTATACCTCTGCCATTTTGACGAGGAACCAGTGCTCATTACATTTTGAGAATGATTATTTTCAGTATGATCCATAGAATTGCCCTTTTATTCATGCTACATTTAATTAACTTTCTGGTCTGCATGAGAGAGAGTGCTTTATCAGGTGTGTTAAGTATATTATGTCTATATCATTCCTATAATCTACAAAGGAAATTAGGTGACAAATAATTAGATTAGTAACATTTGTTTTTGACAAATCTATACAGCATTCTGATAATTACTGTATTATTTTTGAGGTGCTTAAGATCTTTTTTTTTTTTTTTTTTTTTTTGGATTTTCAGGTATACCAGACAGACTGGTCTACAGTTTGCCGTATCTTTTGAATGTCTTCTTTTCAAGATGGAGCCATTCACAGTTCTCCAGTCATTTGGAACTTTACTAGTGCTGTGGATTTATCATAAATAATACATAAGGATGTATTCATCCCTCCACTCATCCCTTCAGCACCTAGGAGATATAATCCTGGAGATATAATCTCAAATTATAGACCTCTTCCATGATGACCAATTTTCAGTGCAGCTTCTTCCAATCTTCAGTGCAGCTTTTTCATTCTATTCTTCACAATTTTATGGTGAAATACTTTTTGTTGTTCTTGTTATGTAAGACTGAATGAAAATAAAAGTTCAGTAATGTTATCTTTTCTGTTATCAGTAGCATTTTTTTATGTGTGCCTCCGTGGTTTTACTTCCAGAAGCTGTTCAGTTTTCCTGAATATCCATTCTATAGCAAATAATTTTGCACTTAGTTAATGATCACTTTGCTCCATTATCCCTCCTATTCCACTTCCTAAACTATGTTTTCTCTACTAATTAATACTACTGTAAGTGATGGACAGCTAACATTTTGTGCCTTTCATAAATGGTGTCCACAAGACATCTCAGGAATTTTTGGAAAAACTATGTATGCATGCATGCATGTATGCATGAATCTATGCATATATGAATGTATGTATATATGTATGTTTGTATTCAATTTTTATAGCACCCATTTTCCCGTAAAGTGATTTGGCAGAGGTTGTCTTGCCATAAATATTGGGGTAATTAAAGTTTCTCATTATTATTACTTTGTGCCTGTTTGGAATTTCTTTTGGAAGAAATTATATCTTCTTTATTCGGTAGACAATAGTGGATAAAAGCATTTGCATTGCTTTTGTTTGTTCCTCTACTTATTTTAATTCAGATCCTTTCCGTAACATTTCTATATTTATTCATTTGACTTTATGGGCAGAAATGGATATTTTTAGCACAGAGTGCAATTCTTCCTCTCTTGTTAGTTTGAACCAAAGCACTCTGGTTTTGAAGTTTTAGATCTTCCACTCAAACTGTCTATAAGGCCACACAGATAAGAGGGAAGAGGTGGAGCTTGTAATTGAATTATTCCACTAGGACTTGTTCTGTTTCCTGATTCAGAGGAAATGAAGAAGAAACATATTGGAATTTTATATTTCAGTGATATCTCTGTTTCTTGATACTTGATTCAACTATACATCTGAATTGCTATTAACTGACTTAAGTGATCCAGTAGAGTCTATGGGAGTGAGTGGCTATAATAAATTTGAAATAATAACAATGGCAATAAGACCCAAGGACTTGATTGGTGGATAAAAATGTGGAACTAGTTTAAATATCTAACTGACTACGGAACCAAAAATAATAGTGCTATTGTTAAATAGACCCCACCAGGCTAATATTAATGCTTCACTGGCAATGTCACTATTGTTTTTATATGCTGCCCTCAGTGGGTTATGACACTGAACGGGTCGAATCCCGAGTGCCACGTAGCAGAGTGAGCTCCTGTTACTCGTCCCAGCTTCTGCCAACCTAGCAGTTCGAAAGCACGTAAAAATGCAAGTAGAAAAATAGGGACCACTACAGTGGGAAGGTAACAGCGTTCTGTGCGCCTTTGGCGTCTAGTCATGCTGGCCACATGACTACGGAGACGTCCTCGGACAAGTGCTGTCTCTTTGGCTTTGAAACGGAGATGAGCACCAGCCCCTAGAGTTGGAAATGACTAGCATGCATGTGAGGGTGAACCTTTACCTTTACCTTTAGAGTCTCTTAGTTTATAAATTTCATAAATAAATATGTAAGGGTAAGAATTCAGGTTTGGATTTTATCCCAAACACATTGATAAAATTAATATACGAATAAGCCTATCAAGACTATTTTTCCCTGTTTTCATGCACATATTGTTTGAATCCTTTGATTTCCACAATCTATCTTTTTTGGTACTTATAACAAAAGTTACTTATAACTTGCATTCATCACCTTTGAAAAGTCAGAAAGTGTTAATATCAGTGAAACTATTCCATACATTTGATGGAGTGAGCTGTAGTTTGGAAAAATCTATGCCTGATAGTAACATTTTTAATCTTAAATTCTGGTTCCTGAATCTTTAAGACTTTCGGCTTTCATGGACTAATGAAGCTGTCTTCCTATGAGAGTTTTCAAAGTACGTATTTCTCAGCTCACCCTTTTCTTGGTTGTTGTTTTTAATTATAAATGATCTTAGGTCCAATGCATGTAAAATTATATCATAGCAATTTGTTAAGGAGTCCCAAAATATTATTGCAAATGCCAATAACATTCCCTATTTTTGTTATCCCTGTATACTGGTAATGGTATTTGTCGAGGTATTTAATTGATAACCATACTGATCAGGATGAAACCAGTGCTAGATATTTAAGTGACAAAATACTTCCAACATCATATCAGCTTCTGTTATTCTCAAACAGCGAATGAAGAAATGGAACCATACCATCAAGATTTATATTTGCTCTGTGCTAATTTGTATTCAGGAATGAATATGATATGCATTTTTGGTATTTGATTCCATGCATATTCAAAGGCTTTTTTAACTCCTATGAGTATGCTATTTATAATTGGAGTCCAAATAAGATGCTCAGGAGGTTTCATTTAAAAGTTAAATTTCCATGTAAGAAAAATTGAAGTGCACATGTATAACAATTATCTAATGAGATTAAAGATTGAAGAACAATATTGTATTTAAACCTAGGAGTAACTCTGCTTTACATAGCAAATTGACTGGTACTGATCAAGTATAACATTCTGCTCTTGGCCAAGGAAACAGAAGCTTTAGTTTGTCCTTGAAATTTATTGCAGGACATATTATTTTGAAGGCAGCTATTAAAATGACTGGGAATGATAGGCATATGACTTATCTCTCTTTCCATATGTTATTTATGATACATTGTCTAGTCTTCTTAGAGAAGAATATATAGTTCTGCATAGACTGTCTTTTGATGTTATAGCTTCAAAGAAAGGGTAAGAGAATTTACCAGGATCACAAATGGGCATAGCTTCTGTCATTGCATTGCAGTCAGTTTTTAAACTGGGACAGGCCATTTATCCCATGAAAAGAACTGTGAATTCTCTCCAGCTTTTCGACAAAGCCATAACACACCAAGGCTTTCTTGTACTGTACAATACATAGAACTGAACAAAGGTGTAAAACCTGGATTATATACACAATGATATAAAACAATAAGATATTTTCATCCAAAGTATGATGCTAGCCAAACCTGGTGGTAGACATTTTTTTAGGATTAATTAGTTGCTAGAAAAGGAGCTCTGGATCACAACATTGGATTTTCTGCATGAGGACTGTCTATAAAAAAGGCACCCATTCCACCAGTTACATATTTTAAAACATCATGCGAAATAGACAACCAAAACACAGTTTTCACATAGCATAAGTTGGATTCTATGGTAAGAGAATGCTAGGTTATATCCTTTAAAACATGAAATAATAAGAATAACAACAACAACAACATAAACAAAGGCAGAATATAAGGAAAAATGGCTGGATGACAGATTAATTAGATGGAAAACCAAAGCTTTGTATAGACAACATTTGAAAAACATTGAAGGAAAATGTGATAACAACTTGACATGGGCATGGCTTAAGATGGGAACCATCAAGAAAGAAACAGAAAGCTTAATACTGGCTGCTCAAGAACAAGCACTACAAACTAATGCCATGAAAGTGAAGATACAAAAATCTACTGACAATCCAAATTGCCAACTTTGCAACGACAAAGTTGAAACTGTTTCACATTTAATATGTGAGTGCAGCAAAATCACACAAACTGATTAGAAAGTTAGACATCACTGAGTTGCTAAACTAATCCACTGGGCATTGTGTAAAAAATACGATTTGCCTGTGTCTGAAAAGTCATGGGAACATAGGGTGAAAAAGGTTGTCAAGAATGAGAGGGTGAAGATCTTGTGGGACTTCCAAATACAGACAGATCGCCATTTGGAGCACAACACACCAGATATTGCAGTCATAGAGAACCGAAGCATACAGTTGATTGATATCACTGTACCAGGAGATGCCAGAGTCAAAGAAAAAGAACTGGAAAAAATTACAAAATACAGCGACCTGGCCATCAAAACTGTGCGATTATGGATGAAATGAGTAACAGTGATACCCATTGTCATCAGGGCACTGGGATCTATGTCCAAAAACTTTGCAAAATACTTCAAGAAATTGCAGCTTCCTGCAATAACTCCAGCAAAGCTACAAAAAACTGTGCTACTCAGAACATCTTACATTTTAAGGAGATACCCGGTTATACCTAGGATGCTCGCAGCAACCCATGTCAACCATTAGTGCCAGTCAATTTGAGTGTTCAGTTGACTGAGTTTCATGTTTTATGAATAAACGTTTTAAATAATAATGCCATTTCAGACAAATGGCTGTCCAATCTCTTCTTAAAAACTTCCAGTGTTGGAGCATTCACAGCTTGTGGAGGCAGATTGTCCCACTGATTAATTGTTCTGTCAGGAAATTTCTCCTTAGTTTTAGGTTGCTTCTCTCTCTGGTTAGTTTCCATCTGTTGCTTCTTGTCCTGCCTTCAGGTGCTTTGGAGAATAGCTTGACTCCCTCTTCTTTGTGGCAGCCCCTGAGATATTGGAACACTGCTATCATGTCACCCCTCATCCTTATTATGTTCTGTATTTTATGTAAATTATGTTTTATCTTTCAACATAATTTAATAATTAAGTGTTAGGTTGAAGACTGCAATCCAGAGGAAAGTTATTTCTGATATATAGAGTCATATATTCACATGCATACTTTACTAAGCCTGTGGCTGGGTAACATCTTTACAGCTTTACATAGAAAGGGTATCCAGTAGTTTTAATTAAATTTATGAAAAATGTAGCCACCACGCTGCTGTCTGTTGTCTGCTGTCATTTGAAACCTATTTTGGAAGATCAGTATCCGTGTCATGGTTCTGACTAATGAAACCAAATAAATCAGAACTCTGAGGCTTGAAGTTTTCTCAAAGCACATGTTTATTGGATACATCATATTGGCACAGTCAAAAGTGAATCCAACTCTGAAATTTCCCTAGATATTCAATGTAACTAAAATTAACATTTCCCTCCCTTCTACTATGCTATAGATCATATGACCCAATGAAAGTAATTGGCGGGCTTCTCAATTTGTCTTCGCTCCTCATTCCAGCTCCTGCAGAAATGACCTTGGTTCCCACGGAACCACTCTGTGTTTTGTCTAGCAATACTTTAGTTTTCCTTCCCCCCCCCCTTCTCCCCTCAATCTATGTGGCAACTTAGAATGACAAAGATGGCTTCAGCCAGGCTCGTTTCAGAAGCTGACAATCAGTTCCCAACTGCTTACTAGGCAAAAGATTTTAGAATTGACCTAAATGAGTTAAGACAAACTGAAGGACTGCATTTCATATATGAACTCATTGGATTGTTAAGAGTGACAAGAAAGACCCTCTTAAGACACCCCCAGAATTAGAGGCTGCTTCTTCCAGCATGGAGAAGAGGATCTTTTTACCGCACTTTAGCTCTGACAGGCATTCCCTCGAAAGGTGCATTTGTTCCCCACCCCCACCCTTTTAAATCTTAGCAAAATGGTAATATGTAGATCTTGTATCAGGCTTTTAATTGCAGATGATTCCAGCACTGAGTTTATAGTTAGTTCTAATTTGCATTTTTAATTTTCTGTTTTGTTACCTGCCTTCAATGGTCACCAGAACAGAAAGTTGAAAAGCAGAATAAACAACAAACAGAATTAATTATGGCCTAATTAACAAAAGAGAAAAAAGAAATTATGTAAAGTATTTTGCAACTCTGTATGTCCGTTTCTGAAAACTGAACAGAACTGGATCAAATTTGGAGCTGGGAGTGGGAACAGAAGCTAGGAAACAAACAAATAATAGTTTTAAAATGAGAATACACTCTTTACTGACATCTAAAAGTGAAGGTATTTTTAAGAATTATTTCCAACTCTCTGATGTGATAAAGAAATTGTGTAAAGGGGTTCAGAATTCTGTCTATTCTAGTGACATATGGAACATCTTCCAAAAATGAATCAAATTGGAATAAACTTCAAAGATGACAAAGTAAAAACTAATCTTGAAACTAGTTTGGTCTTGCCAAGGGTTGTAGAGAAATAAATTTCAGGGGGGGAAAATCCCCCAATATATCCCAGTTGGACAAGGCCTTGAAATATTGTCAAGTCCTCCATTCTAAGTCCCCTTCTGACTTGGACATGAAGCCCAAAATAAAGCTTTTATTAAGGGTTTAAAAACAGTTCCAAAGAGTTTTCCTAATTTGTTAGTTTTATCTCAGATCTTATTTGGACATAAAAAATATTACATTTTGTAAGAATCTAAAATCTGTGGTGAATATACTTACTTGAGTAATACAATTTGGATAACTATTTGTTTTCATTTTAAAATAAGTAAATAGCATATAGATATGTTGACTGGCTCTTTGGCTTTGAAACGGAGATGAGCACCGGCCCCTAGAGTTGGAAATGACTAGCACACATGTGCGGGGGAACCTTTACCTTTATGTTGACCTATAGCATCATATCATACTATATAGGATATTAATTATGATACAGGTGTTGGAAGGAACCATATCTAGTCTGATCTCAATCCAATGAAGGAATCTACAGTATAATATTTCCAACAGAAGGTTCACTATACTTTCTGCATTCTAGTTCTTCTATTTCCTACCTTCTCTCTCTTTCTCAATTCCTCAGATAATCTTCCATGCCTGTTAGATGTCCCAGTTTACTCACTCAGTGAGTAGTTTGTCAATACATATAAATCACATTTTCTCCTTAGGCACATTAAGCTTATGTTGATCCCTGAGATGCCAATTTAACAGGTCAGTTGAGAGATCTTCCATAGATAAGAACATAATGTCAGAGATAGAAAATCTTCCTGAATCCACACTAGTATTTTGGTACTAGGTTGCATCAGGAAGGAGTGATGTCCATATCTTCCACAAGGGTTTTCTGCTTTTGGTTTTGGCATGAGCTTATAGGTAAAAAAGCTTGGGGAAGGTTCATTTGAAAAAGTCTACCAGCTTTCTTCCAAATGTGTGACAATATGTGGATGAACACCCCCCCCCCAAAGCTATTCAGGATGGGAGCTGGTTATTACCTGGGTAGGAGATCATCAGAATATCCTATATGCTTGACTGGGAAACAAGAAACATTGCTGGAACACAGCAATGATAAATCACTTCCATATTACTCCTAGGAAAATACCCCTATCCATTAAACAACCAGGAATTGATTTTAAATGGATTTTTTTTAAGTGTTCAAGTATCTCTCTCCCTCACAGTGGTGAGACACAATGTTACTGATGAGTGGTAATTGTGGATGAGGGGCATTACAACGCCATACACATACATCAGTCAATGGACCACATGGGCTCAAGAGACTCAAGTTGCATAGCTCTGTTACTCGTCAAGTGAGGCTGCAATTCAATATTTACTGATGAGAGACAAATCACAGCCGACTCATTAGGTCTTCTGAGCATTTGTGTGATTATTGCTCTGTCACGTTTTCCTTTGAATAATTGATACATACTGTTGTGTAGTGAGTTTATTGCACAGGAATGAAGACGAGGCGAGTGAGTTCAGCAATGGTCATGTTTATTTCCTTGCAGGATCTGAACTAGAGAACTGGGCTGCAGCTTGCAGCAATTTATAGCCTGCCCCCTAGATGGCAGCCAATAGGTTTAAAGCACCCTATTGCCACCTAGGGGCAACCAATAGCAGCCCTGGAGATGGGGTGTCTGAGGTGCTGGGAGCCATTAGCTAGCTCCAGCTTACCATGTGGTGTTACAATAAAGCCCAATACATTACACATACTGCTTAGACAGATCCGTTAATTTTCTCAGTAAACAATAACTTACTCTTTGATTATGTATTATTTTTCACTCCCCTATATTATTATCATTTAGTTATCACTATTACATGTAACATGAACTACCCTCCTTATGGTAATAATTCCCAGAATCTTCGTTTGTTGCCCTTCACCAGGCTTCAGCTTTATCTACAAACTAGAGGAGCTATTTATAATGATCTCATTTATATTTCTAGGACAACATTGTCATCAAAAATATTGAAAGGCTTATTTGCATATGAAATCTAAACTGTATCTGAGCTGTGTAGGCTATCATTAAAATCTATAGAACTTTCAGTGATTGAGAATAACTTTACGAAAATATAAAAATCTCAATAGATAATAGCAAAGAAGCTGAAACTTAACATGCATTGAATTTAAGAGCCTCTTATATTTTATGACATAATTGAAGAATGCTGTGAATATATGGGCTATGTTTTATAACTGAATCAGCAAATTCATCTTCTTATTCAACATAATAGAAATTAATGGGGTGTAAAAAAATTCTTAAGTGATGGAACATGCTATTTTTGTCATGATAGGTAATTGCTTCCCAACATCTGCACAGTTTGTTTTCCTTATGAAGACAGTACAGTACACTCTTTTCTTCATTGCCAGGTGGAGGTACTAGCTAGACAAATCCTAAATGAGTTGAGTGGTCCAGTGAAAAAGTTATTTATTTGTTTGATTGCTATTTGATTTAGTCCTTGGCCAAATCCAAACTGACTCTGAATAGTTTATAACATAAAAACAAACTAATAAATAGGAAAACATTTAACACTAACAAGCTGGTAAAACTGGCCTGCAGCAACAACATATATATAATGCACCCTACAGGCAGCTGCATGGTTGGTCATCAATTAAGAGCTGGGCTTGTCAGCTGGAAAGCCCAGGTTTGAGACCCAAGTGCCATGCAATGGTGAGCCATCATCCTCATCCCAGGTCCTACCAACCTAGCAGTTCAAAAGCATACAAATGTAAGTAGATAAACAGATATTATTTTGGCAGGAAGATAATAGTGCTTTGTGATATCATGCTGGCCACACAACCCTAGAAATATCTTCAGACAATGCTGGCTCACTGGCTTTGAAAGGGATATGAGCATTGAACCCTAGAGCTGGCAATGACTAGCAGAGTAAACTCTTTTACCTCCTTGCTATAAGGAGCTGCAACTAGCCTAGCACATAGTCTGGAAGATGATCCACGTCTTTAAGACCCTACAGAATGCCATCAAGGTGGGAGCCACCTGGATTTCACAGGAAGTCATTCCAGGTAGCAACTCCACCACCAGAGAAAGCATGGTTTCATTGTCCTGGTAGATGGCAATGCTAAATCAAAAGAACCCATAGCCTACCAATCCTGTTGGATCAAATTTGCCAACCAGCCAGAGATTGGGCACTCTGTCAACTAGCCAAATCCTATGCCAGATTGAGCTTTATAGTTCATAATCAGAACCCTGAATTTTATCCAGAAACAAAGTAGCAACCAGTCAGGTTCATAAGGCAAGGATAGCACATAATCATGCCAAGACATGCTCATCACTGTCCTTGGTGACACATTCTGGTCCAGCTTAATTAATGTTTAATCATGAGGTGATGTTATGACATTTATCTGAAAGATGAAGTGTAGTTATATTAGTATCTCTTCATGTTTGGTTAATATACTGTACAAGGTTAGCGTGGAATTGAAATGAAGAGAGTTTTATGCTGAGCTCCCAGAAAAAAAATATAAATCAATAAGGTGGTATCACTACCACTACCTCAAGTAATGGGTTGTTCCTCACCCCTGATTGAATTCAGCATCCTGTTTGTTGTTGGTAGATCATGGAAATCTCTGTGTAAGTTTCTTGCTATTGCTATTCAGAGGCCTCCTGTCTATACTTCCACTCTGAAGTTATATATAACTTGTATGATTAGTTAATGTCTATACCATTATCTTCCATAAGTAATTCTGATTATGGGCTAAGTTTTTGTATGCTCCTACTTGCTACAATTCTTAATATTTCAACTGCTTCTTGACTCTTTCATTATTGTCCACCTTCCTTCACCTCCATTAAAATATTAAGCATGACAGAGATTTGCTTTATTACCAAGCATTGGATACTTACATTTGTTTCTTTAGTTCTGGCAAAGCAAAAAAGCAGCTTGAGAGTTTTACTTAATAAGATAACCACTCACTTTGTATTCCTGGCATCACCACCCATTTATTAGAGCTTCAAATACAACAAAGGAGTCATATAGAATAATCTATCTCGGTGAGCACTGGACTTATCAATAGGATAATGTGAAGATTTTCTTTCTTTCTTTCTTTTTGCTTTAAAGCTTAGTAAAGGACAATTCTATTTGTTATTTGAACTGTAAATGAATATTAACTGGTAACCTATTGTGAAAAGACTGACTTCCATATTTATGGAATTCCAGCATTAAGGCTGTTAACTGGACTTAAATTAAATTTAACAAGTAATACACTTTTTTTACATAGAGAATTGTGAATAACATTCAGCCCTTTTAGTAGAAAATTCACCCAAGAAATTCCAATAATTGTTTTACTATTTCCAGTCTAGAGGTTACAGTGAATTACTGATCTCTTGAACCCAGAAAGGCCAAAAGCAAAGACTGAAAGGCCACATAATTCTTACATAGAACATTGATCAAAGACATATCAAACATGTGCTTAACATATTCAACTGTACAAGAAGAATATGTTTTAGAACTTGTAGGATATAACAAATAAAGAGATAGTAGTATACTCCTTAGAGGGGAAAAACACTTCAGACACATTATTTGAAATGAAGAATATTGCTTAGATGGCAGAGACTCCAAATCTTTACTTGTTATTTTAATAAGTTGATTTTGATTTGATTATACTAGAAGTGGTGAGAAGAATATTGTTAATCAGTATGCTTGAGCATGTTGCAATCCTGTGAGAAGCAATTTGGTAAGATGTCAAAATAATGTAGTATACAATGTTAAAAGAAGTAAAACAACACATATTAAGAAAATGACATCATATATTTGATGAGAAATATATAGACTATGAAGAATTAAAGCACCCATACAATTTCTATTTTTTTCTTCATAGGAACAGATCCAGTCAGTTCTCTGTGATGCATCACAGAATGATTCATAATCAAGATGTGGATGGCTGTTATTTTCTCATTATTAATGTGGCTAATCCATTGGCCCTATATTTAATCTAGAAGGGCAGGTTAAGTTTCAACAAGACAATTTTTTGGGTGATAACTTGAGTGTCATTTACCATCATGTCATAGTTATGACATGGGAGATCATGTACTTGTTATGTCAAATGAAATTTCTAGATTACCAATTTTTCACACACATACAGGGAGTCTTTGCTTAACCCCAAAAAATTACTAACAAACCAAATTCAAAGTTCCAACATCCAAGCCCAGCCTCCGTGGTCACATGATCACATATTGTGCGCTTGGCAACCAGCCTGCATTTACTGGTACTTTAAAGATAGTTCTAGAATAGAATAGAATAGAATAGAATAGAATAGAATAGAATAGAATAGAATAGAATAGAATAGAAT
>JAKJMR010000097.1:531392-548084 GCA_024449315.1 Daboia siamensis | reverse complement strand
GAAGAGAAGAGAAGAGAAGAGAAGAGAAGAGAAGAGAAGAGAAGAGAGCTGGAAGGGATCTTGGAGGTTTCTAGTCCAGCCCCTTGCTCAAGCAGGAGAACTTATACCATCTCAAACAAGTGACTGTCTAGCCTCTTCTTAAAAATCTCCAGTGATGGAGTACCCACAATTTCTGGAGGCAAGCTTTTCCACTGGTTAATTGTCCTCACTGTCAGGAGGTTTCTCCTTAGTTTCAGGTTGTTTCTCTTTTTGATTATTTTCTAACCATTGTTTCTTGTCCTTCCCTCTGGTGCTCTGGTGAACAACCTGACCCCCTCTTCTTTGTGGCAGCCCTTCAGATACTGGCACACTGCTATCATGTCTCCCCTATTTCTTCTTTTATTTATAGTAGAATAGCCAAACCCAAGTCCTGCAGCTGTTCTTCATATGTTTTAGTCTCCAGGTCTTTGATCATCTTAGTCGCTCTTCTGTGAATTTTTTCCAAAGTCTCAACATCTTTTTTGTGATATGGTGCAAAAATTGGCTGCTGTATTCCAGGTGTGGTCTTACTAGGGATTTGTAAAGTGGTACTAATACCTCATGTGATCTTGATTCTATTCCTCTTTTTATACAACCCAGTATTGTATTAGCTTTTTGGGCTGCTGCTGCACACTGCTGGCTCATGGTTAAGTGATCATCCACTAGGAGTTCAAGGTCACTCTCACAGTTAGTTTTAAAGCCAGGTCTTGCCCAATCTGTACTTGTAGCTTTGATTTTTTTTTTTTCTGCCTAAATGCAAAACTTTGCTTTTCTCCACACTGAGTTATGACCATGATGGAGTCTGCCCATCATAGTCATAACTTGTGAAGGTCACCATGCGCCATGCTGTTGCAGAGGTTAGAATGCAGTATTGCAGGCTAATTTTGCTGACTGGCAGAATTCTGATTTGGATCAGCTCAGGATGAAGTCAGCCTTCCATCCTTCTGAAACTGGTAAAATGAGGACCCAGATTGTTGGGGGCAATATGCTGATTCTGTAAAGATGCCTAGAGAGAGGTGTAAAGCACTGTGAAGCGGTATATAAGTCTAAGTGCTATTTCAATCATAAAGTAGGTTTGATCAAGTGACCAACCCAATTTTAAGTCTTTTCGGGGGTCAGTCAGTGAGCAAATCACCTTGCTTGTTAAGCAAATCCATGGTCATTCAGCAAACACTGCAGTTGTTAAGCAAATCCCATAGTTATTAAGCAAACCAATGGTTCACTATGATCACATTTTTGCTGAAAAAATGAAAGTAAATGCTGGTTTTCAACAAAACTATTGTAAAATGTAGTCATGTGACCAGGTTTCTGAGCATCCAAAGTGCACTCATGGGACTACAAGGAGTTAGGAGCAACCATCAGAACCTTGAATCCAGGGTGTCAGATAGGTGCTAATCAATCTATCATGAGTTGAGGACCAGCTGAAAGATGTTTTTTTGCCAGAAACCAATGTTTACTTCCAGTGTCTGGGGCGAGGGAAACCCCTCATTGCAAGCAATGGGTTCTATAGTCAAACAAGCAGCTTGAGTGCAATTTTTGGCAGCAGTCATTGAAATAGAAATAGAATTAACCCCAACCACAGTGTCTTAACAGCTATTTTGATATAGTGGTTAAGGTGCCTGGCTAAAACTGGCAGATAATGAATTCTAGTCCCAGTTTATGCATAGCTGTGTGTATTCACTCTCTCTCATCCCTAGGAAGCAAACTATTTTTGAAATCTTGCCAAGAAAACTCTAGTCTTGTCTGCTGTAACTGAAATGCACAAACACAAAAAGTGTCTTATGCCTAATCCAGACAATCCATCTAGTTGTTGAGCCCCTCCATGGAGCCGCCGCCACTGCCAAACTCCCCACGACCCCTGCTGACAAACAGCTGAGTTTGGGGCCTTCGACAGCTCCCGCTGACAACGATGCTTCTCTCCCCGGAGCCGCTGATGCTGCTGAACTCCCTGCAGGCCCTGTCGACAAACAGCTGAGTTCAGGGCTGTCGATGGGTCTCGCTAATGCTGCCAACCACCCTGGATGTCTTGGTACTACCGCCGCCTGCCAGCTGGCCCTGGAAACATCAGTGGATGTAGCTGTGCAGCCAGGGTTCCCTGCTGAGTCTACTGCTGGCCAGCTGGGCCAGGAAACATCAGTGGAGGCCACGAAGGAGCCGGAGATCCTTGCCGGTTCTATCGCTGGCCAGTTGAATCAGGGAGTGCCGGTGGGTGCTTCTGAGTCGCCGGTGATGCTGCCATCTCCCTGCATGCTGCCACTGCAGCTGACTACCTCAAGCTCTCCAGAGCTTGCTTTGCCTCAGTCGAGACTTGGGGGCGGTTTGGGCTGCACCATCTCTCATGGGGCTGGATGCCGTGGGCCTGGACATCTGGAAGTAAGGGTGGGGGTTGCATGGACTACTCACCTAGTTGCCAGTGGACTGTTGGACATAGGGGGAAAAGGCTGAGGAACATGCAGGGAGATGCTGTGTAGGTTAGAGCAGCAAATGTGACTGTAGGGGGGAGGAGGGGTTATAATGGATTGTGGGCGGATGCTAGTTTGTGGTTTGGGGATGGGTCCCTGTCTCTGACAGGCTACATAAGCGTTGGGAGCAATTAACTCCCAACTCTGACTTTGCTTTTGCCTTTTTGTGCTCTGGAGCTAAATAAAGCCTCTTTTATTCATCACACATTCCTGTTGGAGACTCGTGCTTGCCTTCTTCAAAGGATATCTATTGATAGTAAGTCAGCATTCTTCTTTCTTTTTGTTCACCTCACCCTATTCTTTTGTACTGCTTAGGTATGGCAGAGGGAACACAGGGGCCTGCCCCGGTGGCTGCTGAAGGACAGCCAGCTGGAGCTGCAGCACCAATAGAAGTGGCAGAGCTAGGGGATGGCCAGCCAACGGTTAGGCCTAAGGTGCAAGACTCATGGCCGGTAGCTGCAGTGGGTGAGTCCCAGGAGGCGGGGGAGCCTGCTTCTGGAGGGGAATGGTGGTTCAGCCCTGCTCTTTAATGGAGTGGAGAGAAAGTCGTCTCATCGATGATGAGGAGGAGGAGTGGAGTTCCTCCACGGCACCAGGCAGATAAACTATGGATATTCTCCAGGACAGGTTTGGCAAAACGGGGTACCGTGAGCCCATGTCTTGGTCAGGCCCAGAGGCTGAACACAATACAATGCTGTGGTCTCACACTGAGACACAACCTGTTCGCTTGGGGCCATCCCATTTCTGGCTAGCTAGCCCACGGTTCTGGGTTCCATCCAGACTTGGTGTGTCCCAGGGGAGGGGTCCTGCTGTGCACATTCCGGTGGTAACAGCACGGTCTGGTCTGGATGCCATGCTATCAGCAGATGGAGTGCCTACCAGGCAGACAGCAAGACCATCCAGTGCTTTGGACTGGCAGGCAGCGGGTTCCCAACGTTATGACAACACTCCATGAGGGACAGGGCCACATACAGGACCATGGGGTTTGGGACTGGTTTGGGGTCTGCCACCATTGCGGATATCATACGACGGATATCCCGATCACCTGGCGATCTTTCTCAGTCATGCCATCAGCCATCTGGACAGATATACCCCGGCCTACCCATCCCAGTGGGCAATGGTGGTGGCGGTGATGGCTAGCCTGCAGGGCGAGGTGGCAGCTTGGGCAGTGGATCTTTATAGGGACCACACCAGAGAGCTGGGCGATGCTGGCCTCATTCTGGAGGTGTTACGGGCAAGGTTCAAGGATGTCTCCCAGGTCCAACAAGCTGAGGCAGAAGTGGTGGTCCTGAGACAGTGTGGTCGGCCTGTCATAGAATACGTTCATGAGTTCCAGTGGTGGCTGGTAAACTAAGATCATGGCTGGAATGTCTTCTGGTCCACCATTTCTGGGCGGGTTAGGACTGGGCTCTTCATTGTCCGAGGCATCCCAAACTGGTTACAGGACTGGTTCCGTGTGACAGTAGAGCTGGACGTAGGTTTACAGGAATTCCAGGGGAGAATGGAGAACCCACCTGGGTTCAGGAAGTTGATTGAGAAACCCAAGGAGGAAGGACAGAAGACTCAGTCTGCCACACCAAGACCTTCCAGTCCAGCATCCCAGTCATCGATCAGATGTTTTCATTGCAACCAGCCGGGACATAGGGTAGCAGAGTGTCCAGCTCCAGTACTTCAAGCAGTCCCACTGACCCCTGGGACATGCGGCATTACACCAAAGAAAGCTGTGGAACAGACATGGGCAGCACACCAGCAGGAGGGTGAGACGTCCAGACGGCTGTCCCAGACAGAGGAAGAGACACCGATGGCTGCTAGGCACCAGCTGGTGATCTATGATAGTGCAGACGAGTTAATCGAGGACCCTATGGTGAATGCGCTGGTGTGCCCCTTTGCCATCCCCATCATCTTGGTGAGCCCACATACAGGATATAGGGGTGCATACAGAGCCTTGATTGATTCTGGTAATACCCACTGCCTTAGTAAAGCAGTAGTAACTGAGGTGGAACAATTGGAATGGAACAATTACCCATCCTCCTCAGGTTTGAACAGGTGAATGGGTCCCTTTTGGGGGAGCACATGTGAGCATGACAGAGCCTGTTCGAATGGAGATGGGGGCTCACAGGGAGACCCTTCAGTTCATAGTGGTACCCTCTATGACTAAAGCAGTGATTCTGGGACTTACCTGGCTTGATAAATGTGTTCCAACGATTTGGTGGGAGGTAGATTGTCATAACCTATGCATTGGGGTAGCTCCCTGGCCACCAGCTCATGACCCTGAAAACCCTGAAGGGAAACCCGAGGGGTAGGGGCATGCAAGGCAGATGCAGGACAGGAGGTCCAAGTCCCAGAGGTGTACTCCAACTTGCTGAAGTGTTTGATGAGGAAGAATGCGACATCCTGCCACCCCACCAACCGACGGACTGCACCATTGAACAAGAGCCAAGAGTTAAATTACCTAAGCCCCGTATGTATGCCATGACACCATGGGAGATGGAAGAATTGTGATGATACATTGACTGGAACCTGGCCAGGGGTTTCATCCAACCAGCCCGTTCCTGTATATCAGCACCTGACCTGTTTAAAGAGAAAAAAACGGCTCCTTATGGCGATGTGTGGACTTCTGAGGCATAAATGAGGTATGTGTAGAACATTTGTACCCCCTTTCCCTGATGAAGGATCTCCTGGCCCAACTGGCTAAGGGCAGGATATTCACAAAACTGGACCTGCGGGAGACTTACTATAGGGTCCGTATTAAGCAGGGTGGTGAATGGAAGAAGGACGTGTATTGATACTAGTAGTATGCAATGACTGAGATTAATAAAAGAGTCTTGGAATAACATGAGTATTATATTTGTCCTTTTTTTTTCTTGGCAAAGATCATAGTAGATATAGTCAGGGCTTTTTTTCTCATAGAACACTCAGAACGCATTCCAGCACCTTTTTTTGAAAAAAAAAAAAAAGCTTTTACACATGCTGTGATGCTATTGGCTTAAGCCTATTGCAGACTTTGCTCTTTTATGACTCATGGACTTCAACTCCCAGAATTCCTGAGTCAGCTATGCTATTGGCTTTTGGAAGCCAATAGGAATTGCTGCTGAGCTTGCCAAAAGACCCGGCAGGCAAATGTTGCAGCGAAGGCAGTCCTCCCTGCTCCCCAACTACACCATCTCAACTAGGTAAGTAAGATATTATTTGCAAATAGGATATCCAAGTATGACTCAAGGAAATTTTCCCTGCATGGAGGGAGTAATGGATTGTTTCACTTTGTTTTACTTTTCAAATTTCTGTAGGGAAGAAATGATGATTAGAAAAAGGCAGGAAGTTATTTTTATTAGGAAGAATTCATTTATCCCATGCTAGATCTTTGGGAGCTTAGTACCATCAGCACAGAACATTTGCTTTTCTGAAACTTCATTCAAATTCAATTCCTGATAGGGGCATTTGGAAAAAAAATTTTATTTATTAAATTTATATGCTGACTATCTCACCAGGATGACTCTGAAGTCCAGGAGAGGGCTTGCAACTTCTGTTTGTAGTTATCCATGTTTCTGCACACTGAGATAATCGGCCATTGTACAAATACAGAGCCTATCATGCTTTTATATTTATATGGAACAGATACATTACCTGAAATTTTTGGAATGTGTAAAAAATTTGAACCAGCCCAGAAACTAATTTCCCATTGTTTGTGTATATAGAAAGTAAACCCTGAAATAGATTTGGAAAGAGCAAGGACTTTGATTAAATGGAAATGTTGTTAAGCATAGAACTGTTGAGTTAATTTGCAGCTGTTTCTTCTATTTTCTTTTTATGTGCTTATGATTTTACATCACATTTTAAAATCAGCTGAATTGAATAGGAATCAGATTGTGACTGAAAGAATATTAATTCTGAAATATAGTAAATATCTTTAACAAGTAACGTTAAATTTAGCTTTAGTGTAATTTGCTTGTTTACTGAAGCTAAAACTGGAAATTATATTTCTAAAGCATTAGTTTGGATCATTGGAAAGAAAAAAGATTTAATATTTATGTTCAAAAATATAAATATGTGAGAAACATGTTTTTAAAGACCTTTGCAGCTTGTTCTCATATATACCCTGCCACAAAAAAATAACTAAAATTATGAAATTTGGAATCTACCAAGCTTCCCTCCCATGGACAGAAGACAATCCATGGGAAATGTGAATCTATAATCCATAGCTTTAGCAGCAATAATAAATCTAATTATGCTATGCATATTTAAGTTAGCCAAACTCTGGAGCAGTGGTAGCAATTTTCTATCACAATGGCAAGCCCTTTAAGATTATATATTATTAATCATATAAGTGAAGAAATGAGGAAAACTGTGGTTAAAATTTTTTTTTGATCCAATAATAAAATTTAATTAAAAATTGATGAATCAACCACAACAAGCAAAAAAACTACCCTCATAGTATTTGTTCGATGCTGTATCGAAGGTATGGGAATGAATTCACCAGTAAATTTGTTTTTGGACTTGGTAGAACTTGAAAAAGTAACAGCAGAAGGAATATTTGATTCCTTACTCCAATGTCTTTACTCTTATGGGATGACAGAAGATTATTTGAAAAAATATTTGATTTCTCTGGCATGCGATGGCACCACTGTGATGATGGGATGTAAAAGTGGAGTGAAAAAATTACTGTCAGTACATTTTCCTTCTATTATAGTTTGGCATTGTGCTAATCACAGACTAGAATTATCAGTAGGTGATGCTGCCAAGGAAACTTCAGGAATAAATAGATTCCAATCATTTATTGATAAACTGTATGTCATATACCATGCTTCACCAAAGTATAGCAGAGAGTTGCATTCATGTGAAGAATTACTGGGGACTGAGCTGCTGAAAATTGGAAGAATTTTAAGTACCTGATGGGTGTCATCTAGTTTGCGTACAGTTTTGGCTGTATGGAATAATTTTGAATCCCTTGTGTATCATTTTGAACAAGCAATGCATGATCCTACAAGAGATAAAAATGATAAATGCACTTATGATGGCTTGAAAAGAAAAAATAACATCCACAGAATTTTTATTGGACCTAGGATTGATGTGTGACGCTCTCCAAGAATTGTAAGATTTAAGTTTGGATCTACAGGCCGCAACATCGACTTGTATAAGGCAAATAAGAAAATAAAAATACTGGCACAAGTTTTTGAAGAAAGAAGACAGAACTTTGGGCCCTATTATAAATGTGCTGTTGCTGCTGTAAGTGATCTTCGCTTTCATGGAGTTTTACTTCACAAAAGAGATGCAAAAAATGATCCTCCCATTGACCCAAGTATATTTTATACAAAATTGAAAGAGTCAATTGAAAAAAGATTACTTGATAGCAAAGACAATGAGTTGGTGTATTGGTCTCATATACTTGATCAAAAACATTGGCCTGAAGATGTTAATACTCAACTGACATTTGGAAAAGTGGAAATTAGAAACTTATCAATCAGATTGCAACTAAATGAAAGAGAAATGATTTGTGGATTCCGTGAATACATTCTCGAAAAGACATATCCAGAAAAACTGTTGCATTTGATACGGACTCTGAATACCATTCCTATTTCTTCAAGTGAATGTGAACGTGGGTTTTCACAGATGAATCTAATTGCCACCACAACAAAAGCTTCATTAAAGACTAAGACAATTTCAGCACTTTCGTTCATCAAACTTGTCAGACCACCTCTGACACTTTTCGATCCTTCAAATTACGTTGATCTGTGGTTACACAGAGGACGACATTCGGCCATAGATACTAAGAGCAAGGAAAGGAGTCAAGAAGATTTGCCAGACAAGAATTGAACAAAAGTTTGGAATTTTCTATGAACATTTGCTTAAATACAATAAATTAAATGTATGTTAAGAATTGAATATATAATTGTTTAATTATATAAATATATAAATAAAATTGTATAAATAAAAGATTAACAAGAAAAAAAGCCCTGGATATAGTATATTAATTTGGGCATGTGGCTCATGTATACTTTATAAACAGGAATTATCATACTGGGTATTGAACGTACATTGAAGGGTATCATACACTATAAATAACAAAATAACTATTTTTATCTTTTAGGTCAGCAAGATCATACAAATGACTACAGAGGTTTTTACAGGTTGGACGTGCTATAGACAATTTATGGATTATTTCTAGCAGCTTGCATGCAAAAATACATTATCTTTGAATATGGAGATTTCTCCTATGGCTAGATTATTGCTAGAAGACATTTTAGTTTAATTATCCAGTTAATGAACTACTAACATGTACCTTCTAAGCACTGGACAATATATTAAGCTGCAGCATGGTGAATGCAATCAGGAGGGTTTTAAACTTAATCATATAAAGATTTAAAATAAAACCCTTCAGGTAAAGATTTATATACTTTAAAAACTAAAAAACAGGAGTGTTATAATGAAGCAGATGGCTGTTTCTGAGGAAGAGACTGTAGGATAGCAGTTGACCAGCAGGTCTGAGATCCAGAGGACGATGGAAGCCCTCAAGCCCTCAACAATAATGGAGCACTTAAGGACATTCTGTTCATCTAACCTTGCTTTCTAAATACTTTTGGATTTATAGTTATTTTAAAGTTAAAAGAGGTCTCCTAAGCAGCAAGGTTGAAAAATTAGGTGGTGAGTAAAAAAAAAAATAAAGGAAAAGCTACCTAAAAGTGTTAAATTAAATACAAAGTGATTAAAATATGACTCAGGTCAAATGTAATGTCTGTATAAGAGACATCAGTGGCTATAAGCATCTTATAGTCCTCCAAGCTAATCCCAAGCTGATAGAACAACCTTAGTTTTAACCAAACATTAAAAAGTCTACCATAGTTATTTGGAAGGATAAAATTCAAAGAACTTTTCTCCACTGGGGACAGAAAATAAAGCATGGACTAGTATCTGTACATGGATATACGTATGTGTTGTCTATATGAAGGAGAGCTATGTAATACTTTGAATTCAGCCTCTGAATGTGGAAGAAGACAACTATAACATTGTCTGCAACACTTTACAACTTTTACACATTTCTCAGGGATCACACACTGCCTTAAAAAGTTGGAGGCAGGTGCTACATCTTTCAGAGATTTAATCAAAAGCATTGCGCAACCTCAGCATGAAGCTTTCTGAACTTACAACTCCCAACATGAAGGTGGTTGTCTTTGTCAAAAGCTCAATCCTTTTCTTGGCCTTCTTCCTCATTTATATAGATCCTACTTCTGCCTGAGTAATTGTTTCCTTCACATTTCTGCTTTATCTATATAGTTTTATGAATGAGCTACACAACACTTGCTATTGAGCAAATCTAACAATTACCAGGAATATGGTCTTCTAAATTGCTGTTTTCTATATAAATATCATGAAACAAATTGAAGCTTACTGAAGTTTATATTGTTATATACCTATTAAGTTTTAAATTTGAAGCAGGATTATTTGCTTGCTGCAACACCGAAACACAATTACCTCTCCAAGATAAGTTTTCTAACAGTTTCAGATAATGAGATATGTTAACATGTGCATGTGTTTGTATGTGTACTCTGATAGGTTCATTTGTTTCTCTTTCTACCTAAACATTAAGAAGCACATCGTGGTCTCTGGGAAGCCAGTTTTTTATAGCTATTTGAAAATATAAGAGTGATGGTCCAGTCTAAATATCTAGAGAAAGAGAGACTGTCTAAAGGTAGGACTGTCACTGAGGCTTAAGCATGAAGTCCCAGCAAAAGACATTCCTTTAGATTTGGAACCTACCCCTTTTGGGGTACTTCAAGGTTTTGTCTCAAGCCCAGTGCCCTCCAACATTTTCATAAAGGATATAGTTGAAGGATGGAGGAGAAACCCATCAAATTTGCAGATGATACCAATCTGGGAAAAATTGTCAACACTTTGGAAGACAGACTAAAGATCTGGACAGACTTGAGCATTGGTCCCTGTTCAACAAGATTCAGTTCAGTGGTCCTGCATTTAGGCAGGGAAAAATAACCAAATGAACAGGTACAGAATATGTGGTACCTGGCTCATCGGTAGTATTGGAGCCAGCAGTGCGCTGCAGCTGCCAAAAAGCCAACACAGTCCTAGGCTGCATCAACAGAGCACAAAAATTGATAGTACAATTCTATGTGAGACCACATTTGGAATACTGTGCCCAGTTCTAGTCACTACAATACAAAAAAAAACATAATGAGGCCTTAGAAAGATTACAGAGAATAGCAACATTGATGATAAGGGTCTAGAGGCTAAACAGTTTGATAAACAATTAAGGGAACTAGGTGTGAAGCCTAGGTGTGAAGAGAAAAGAAGGATTGGAGTGATATGATAGCTGGCTTCCAATACTTGAGGGGCTGTCACAGTAAGGAGGGGATCAACTTATTCTCCATAGCACCTGAGGGCAGGACAAGAAGCAATGGGTAGAAAATTGTTAAACAAAGATCCTATCTGGAATTAAGGGGAAATTTCCTTCCTTAAGAAAAATTAATTAATGGAACAGCTTTCCTCCTGGAATTGCTCCTAGGTGCTCCATTGTTGGAGGTTTTCAATAAAAGATTGAATAGCCATTTGTCTGAGATGCAATAATACCATGGACAGGGTTTAGACTACAAGAGTCCAAGGTTCTTTCCAGCTCTATGATACTATGAGCATGCTGTCTACTAAAAACAATTTGATGAGCACATTAAATTGGAGAAGGCAGTTTCAGAGTTCTCCAGGTCCTAGGCTGTATAGAGCTTTGTGTGCCTTGAATTCAAGGATAGGAAATCATGAAAGTATATACTTTTAAATCCATCTTATTACACATGTTTCCATCAGGTTAACTACTTTCAGAAGGTTTATCTTTCACTCTTCACTACAGGGCTATTGCTTTGCTAGGGAAGAGAAGATTTTACTGATAGTTGCCAAGTACAGCTGCCAATTATCTATTCTCATTTAGGAAAATCCTCTTCTTCATTTGTTTGTTTGCAAAATCTGCTATAGCTAACTCACAAAAAGCAATTGTCAGTTAATTAATCTTATGTTATTATTACACCTAGTAAGGATTTTATAATAGAGGACATATTAAAATAGCAACAAGAAAACTTCTTTCTTTGTGGATTTATGCTTTTGATGAGAACCCAGGTTTTTATATTAAAAACAAAACAAAACACAAAAGGCTTCTGAAACCATAAGACTACTCACCTAATTAAATTATTTTCACCAAATAACCTTTATGTATTTGGTAGCACTTTTCATGCTTCCATCCTTCCAAGGTCAATAAAATGAGGACCCAGGTTGTTGGGGTCAATGTGCTGAAATTGTAAACTGCTGTACTATAAACACTGTATACCAGGCACTATATAGGTGTAAGGTGCTATTTCTCTTTTGTTTGATATACATTGTTACTGAGCTCTGCCACAATATAGTGCAACACAACTAGAAATAGAAAAAAATATTTTGACAAAGAGGAAATATCTATAAAAATTATCATCATACCTTTTAAAATGGTTAGTTCAAAATGTCCCATATGTAGCATGATGTTTTACCAATAAAATGAAATGAATATGTTTACCAAGGATGGCCCATGTAACACCATTGCTCCACAAGCTGCATTGGCTGCCCATTTGCTTCCAGGTGCAATTCAAGGTGTTGGTAATCACCTTTAAAGTCCTTCATAGCAGGGGTCCAGGCTATTTGAGGGATCGTCTCATCCCACAGGGACTGGCCCATCCCATGCCAGCAGAGGAGGCACCCAGCAGGCCCCATCGGGCTGAATATTCCAGCTGGTGGGATCCAGGATAAGGACCTTCTCTGCCATCTCACTTGCCGTCTGGAACATCTTGCCCCCTGGAGTGAGATTGGCATCAACCCTCCCAATTTTTTCTAAGAGCCTAAAGACCTGCTTCTACCAGTTGGCTTGGGGCTCCAATGTGGGAAAATCACGGTGGAGGTACTTTTTTTTTTTTTTATCCCATTTATATCCTGCCCTTCTCCGAAGACTCAGGGCGGCTTACAATTTAAGCACAAACCAATGTGCTTAGCAATAGCCTTCATTCTATGTATATGCCTGCTTATTAGGGCTTTCGCCCCCCTCCCAAGCGGCATTATTACAAAGTCAGCTTATTGCCCCCAACAATCTGGGTCCTCATTTTACCTACCTCGGAAGGATGGAAGGCTGAGTCACCCTTGAGCCTGGTGGGATGCGAACCTGCACTAATTGCAGGCAGCTGGTGTAACTTAAGGAGGCATTAGCCCACTGCTTCACCAAGGCTCTTGATTGATTAACAACAGATCCTCCCTCCCCTGTCCCATCCTGTTCCCACCCTACCCATCTTTAAATTGTGGCACTTTATTTGTCTGTGTGTAGTATTTTATTCATGCTTTTATCTTTATACAATTTTTATTTTTTATGATTGCAAGCCGCCCAGAATTACCGTGAAGTAGGATGGGTAGTCAATAAATTTTCTAAACAAACAAATAAACATTTTGCATAAAGGAAATATTTTAGTTTAGATATCCTATGTATTTAACTTTCAGTCAGACTTTATGAAAAATTGAATGGGCTTGTTTAGATTTTATCTGAAAAGCATTACAAAGGAATATGAGAGGACGATATTTCATCCCATCCAATCCTATATTAACTGCATAGGAAGAGAGTACTGACCACACTGACTGCTCACAAGATGAAATGCCACTAAAATGAAGATGGTGTTTATTTAGAAATAATCTGGTGCTATATTAGTTCTGGTGCTGGCTCTGAATGAAGTCACTTACCCACAAAGGAGCAGGTCTGCAACTTTGGAGTTCATAACTGTTCCCTGAAAAGCAAATGGAGGACATGACCAGGAGGTATCTTGGCTCAGAGTCATCTGATCCACCAAGTGTGTTCCTTTTTGGAACTGAAAACCCTAGCCACAGTTACTCATGCCCCTCTTTATATTGGATTTTGCAGTGCACTGCTAGGGATTGCTTTTGAAGACTACTGTCTGGTACAAAATGTGGAAGTTTGCCTCCTGCAGTTGGTGCAGAATGTGGCAGTTTGTAGCTTCAGTAGACTTATAACAGTATTGCTGGGAAGGGCATAGCTGCTACCTGAAGCTGGAAAGAGATGTGTTTGAGTTAAGGAGTTGCTGGTGAATGTCACAACATGTCAATGCATCTTTTTGCCCTTTAATACAAAGTTCTGCATATCCCTAAACCTTTACACTGGAATGAGTAGGGCAGTAACAAACACTTTTAATTAAACCCAGCATTAATTTAAGAACACATTGTTTTTCCACCCTAAAGGGGAAATTGCCTTTTCTAGCACATTCCTCTTTCGTAGACATCAATTTTGCTTAGCTGAGAAATGATCTTATCACCTCCAGTCTTTTTTAGCATAGCTATGCCTGCTCAATAATTGGCATGTTGCTTAAAAAAAAAAAGCTTTTCTGTTAAAATTTCTCTTTCTGACACATCTTCTCCTCCTATACTTTAATTAAAGCAGAGAAACAATTTGTTATTCCAGGCACATCCAAGACAGGATTGTGTATAACCTTAGTGTCATCATTTGATACTTAAGCTATAACAACGGAAGTGGCTACTAATCATCTGAAGATAATGGGAAGAACACACCTGAAAAGTGACTCCCTGAAAATAGGAACTAAATGAGGAAGATATTGGCCTTTTCCAAATTGCAGTTAAACCCTTCACCTCATGTAAAAGCTGTGTCTTAATTGATACAAAAATAATTTGAAAGAAGCTGTTAACATTTTCTACTTCTCAATTTCTAATAATATTTTTTTTTAAAAAAAAAGTGACCTCCCAGTTGAAAATAGCCTAGTGCAACTCATCTTACTTTCTCATTGATCTGAATGCAAGAAAGGTTAAAGTTAAAGGTGCTGCATTTGAGTCCTACTTGTATGAGAATTTAAAGATTCTCACTGGGCAGAACACAATGAAGGTTTAGCTCCATTAGTTTGCTAAGCATTCATATTTTATGGATCTGAAAAATAATCCAGCTCAGTCAGGGATTTGTATAAACAAGCCAAAGCTTCAAACTCGGGTAGAAAAAGGGGGTATAACTGCTTTCCCAGACCCTATGTTTTGTACACAAACCAAGGGAGGTATTGAGGTGGAAGATACTTATTATTTTCCATGTCTTCCTGGTTTCTGTATAGTGAGGAAAGCATTTTATTGGAAATTACATTTGGACTTCTTAGATTCTGGCAGATCTTTAAAGAAGAAAATTTGGGTATTTGTCGAAGGTAACAGCATTCCGTGCGCCTTTGGCGTCTAGTCATGCCAGCCACATGACCACGGAGACGTCCTCGGACAAGCGCTGGCTCTTCGGCTTTGAAATGGAGATGAGCACCGGCCCCTAGAGTCGGAAACGACTAGCATGCATGTGCGGGGGAACCTTTACCTTTTACCTTTTACAAGGAAGAAAGGTCATGTTCCCAGAAAACTCTGCTTTGAAATCTATCACAGGGTGATATATGCAGGCATATTGGAAGTTTCTAGGATGTTCTTGAAAGTTCCTTGTTTTCATTCTAATCCTCTTAGAATGGTTATCAAGGTGACATAAGATTGCTTTCTAATTTATTTCAGTGACAGCTTTCATCATATGCACTGTGATGAAAGAAAGAAAGAGAGTGTGAGAGTGAGTAAGAGAGAGAGAGAACATGGATAAAACAGAATGTAGTGCAATGCAATTTGTAATCTAACCAAATGAAGTCAAGAAACAAAGTGGAATGTTAAAGATTGCTTGCTAAGAACTGAATACAGGCATTTAGAGTTTTTTTTTCCTGGATAGCACTTGGTTTAAGACAGAAAGTACTGACAATGAAATAAGCTGTAATTCCACCTCAGTGGGGATAAATAGGTTTTATATTGGAGGAAATGAAGGTGTTTTGGTTTTAATAGCAAGACTTAAGCAATTATATTTTTTCTTAAACCAAACAACTGTGCAATAGAATTTTAAAAACAGAACTAATCTATCAATCATTAAAGGCTTAAATGCACAGAATGCTGATTCTGCTCCACCACTTTCTCCTTTAATTATAGTGTGTGATTAGCTCCATTGATCCTAACTGGCTTTCTCAAATTCTTAAAGTTAGGCATGAAATGATTGAGAGTTCAAATATGCCAAGGAAGCCAGGCTGTAGAAGCAACACCAATGTGTCCTTGTGAATTTCTGTTTCAGAATTTCCGGATCTAGCACCCAAAGTTCTCATATGATGCCCCAAACGTCTGGGTATTATTACTAATAGGGAAGCATTCTGAAGGATATAATAGGCATTTGTTATATCTGACTGTCTGTCTATCTATCTATCACATCTGTCTGTCTGCCTGTCTATCTCCTTGCTTGCTTGCTGTTTTCTCATACAGCTTCCCAGGCACTGAAGACAGAAAAGCCCAATCAGTAAGCAGGTAAGGGTTTAACTCCAGTGAGAGGTCATATTCTAACTTGATAGATACAGTTGGGCCACCTATCTGCTTTGGTTTGTAGTGAGTACCTCAGTTCTGAAAAATCACTGTCTCAACCTTGCATCATTATAGAGGTATCCTTGCTAACACATTCACAACTCCAGCATATTCATAGAGAAAAAAAGAAGTTGTGTCTTCTCATTATCTAACATTGGAAAATGACATACAGACATGATGAGAATTGAGAGCTAATGAAGTTTATCAATGGCCTACAAGATTGAAGTACAGGAAGAAGAAAGTCACAATATACTTAAATTGTGTAGAGAAAAAAAAGACTAATGATTACTTTATTTAATTTATTAAATTAATAAAGAGGGAACAGTAAGTAAAAGCTAGCTCAACTGAAAAATTATAGGCTTCAAATAAGAGAAAATGATCCATTCTGGTTTGAGGACTGCTCTGTCGATTCTTAATATAATGCATGCTTTCTCTCCTTTTTTTCTTTTTCTTCCTAAGCATTTTTTTTCTTAAGCAAAATTGACCAATATCATTACTAAATCAATATAAACAAAGGAGAAAAGGAAAAACAATAAATTTAAATAGTATAAAAATCTCAGTTAAGAAGCATGCAGTTGTGATTTCAAGATTTGGGCTTGTGGTGACTTTGTCTGGCTGTTTTCCTGTTCAGCAAATTCTGATGAATTTCTGGTGAGATGAAACTTTATACAAGCCATAAGCAGACACCTTATAGAAAAGGATCCTACTGGCCAAAAAATGTTGTGTCATACTGTGTGTGTGTGTGTGTGTGTGTGTGTGTGTGTGTGTGTGTGTGTGT
>JAKJMR010000097.1:514326-531382 GCA_024449315.1 Daboia siamensis | reverse complement strand
TGTGTGTGTGTGTGTGTGTGTGTGTGTGTGTGTGTGTGTGTGTGTGTGTAAGATCCATCTATAAACAGGTGAATGCATTGTGATTGGCCTCAGCCACATTTCTAGGTGAAGAGTGTTCCACTTCAGTTATTGCTATGTCTGACCAATTCTTCTTTCTTTCTCTTCAGACACACTTTTAAAGAAATTGAGAAGGTACATAGAAATGATAGGAAAGAGAAAGAAAGAAAGAAAGAAAGAAAGAAAGAAAGAAAGAAAGAAAGAAAGAAAGAAAGAAAGAAAGAAAGAAAGAAAGAGAAAGAAAAGCATAACATTTATGTTATCTAAACTTAACAAGGACCAAATATGAATTCAACAATTGAATGTATCTGTCATAGATATCAGAAAAGTTCTCAACTACTTCTCAACTAAATAAGAGTCAGTGTGTTCTGGTTTGATGCAGAGTGCTCATGCTGCAGTAAATGGATTGTTTCTCTTCAAAAATTACTCTAGGATTATTAAAGTCAAATGGCAGAAAACTATAAAGGCGTAGGTGGTTCTACATCAGAAGATACAGTATGCAGCTTTGTGATTGATCTGAAGTTCTATATGGTCCATGTCTATTTTACTTTGAATAGACAGAGTAATGCTATTTAAATTTCACATAATATAATCTTTCTAAGTATACCAACTTTGGTCTTGAAAAATCACTTTGACAGTAGTGCACGTAAGAACTAATCTGATTTTGAATGAGTTACTTAGAATGATCGGAATGTAATAAAAGGTTTGCAAAGTATAATATTTCTCTCTTGCAAAAAAACCCTGCAAATACTTTAAAAATGCTGAAATATGTTTTCTTGTAGGCAGTTTATTTTTTATTGACATTTCTATAGGCATTTTATTTCTGTATTGAAGAAATAGTTTTAGTTGCATGAAGATATATGGTCACTTTTGTTAGTTGGCCCTATGTGCTCAGAAGGATGTGCTAAGTATCAAGATAACAACTCCTGGTAAACATGTAGATTTCTAGATGATACTTAGAAAATTCTTTGGGAAACGTTTATAGGCTTGGGACATGAAACTGCATTAGAAAATAATCTAAGGCCTCCGTATCCTACTAAAATAACAGAGTATTAAACTCCTAATAGCCTAGGGCAGGGCTTTTCAACCAGTGGTGCGGGTACCACCTGTGGTACATTGGCACCTGGCAGGTGGTATGTGACCATCCTAGAAAAGTGGTAGCGGGGGAGGGAAATGAGTTGAACTGGTGGTAGCACCGCACAAGCCTGAGCGAGAGATGGCTGGAGCTGCAGGGCTGTCAGGGTTCAGAAGTGCCAGGATCAGCGCCAGGTTCCAGCTGGAGGTCGGTGCTGATCCTGGCACTTATGAGTCTAGAAGAAGCGCCAATCAGCTGGAATGTTGCAGTATCTCCAGGGTCTTGTGATTTACATTCAGATGCTTGCAACTGATTCATATTTATGATGGTCACAGTGTCCCAGGGTCATGTGAAGTGACCAAAACCTGCTGCAACCACCCAGCAGAGGGAGTGGAATAAAAAACAAACACCCCCCCACCCCACCCCCACTGCCAATCCTCAACTGAAATGCTCACAACAATGAAAACCTCAGACAGGAGGAAGAGCACCACTGGGCGGGCAGGCATGTGTCTTGCTTGGCTGTGGCTTGGGGGCAGTTTTTCAATGCCATTGTAACTTCAAACAGTCACTAAGCGAACTGTTGTAAGTCAAGGACTACCTGTACTTCATCACTTTTTTTACTTTTTTCTTTCTTTTTTTTTTTGTCATTAAGTTTTTGACACCTTGCTAGGCGACTGGTGGTACTCGGATGTTGCCATATCCTAAAAGTGGTACAATGGGTGAAGAAGTTGAAAAGCCCTGGCCTAGGGAAAAATATATATATTTCCACAACAGCAATATATTTCAGAAAGTCATGAACGTACTTATATATTTAAAACAAATGTGCAGACACATTATTATACAGGAGATTATTCTCAGGTTAGAAGATAAATCACATTTCACAATACCTCCCAGAATTGCTAGAACAGAGGACTATGTTGATTTAAGTAATGTGTTTCTCCTTTTTAATTTTTGTGACATTTTTCTTTAATTTACATCATAGTCCTATATAGAAAAGGTGCTATCAAAGATGTCTGAATGCTTGGCATTTAATAATATTAAGTATTTTGAATTAAAGTCAGGGCTTTTTTTCTTATAGAATGCTCAGAACAGCGTTCCGGCACCCTTTTTTTTTTGCAAAAAAAAAAAAAGCTCCCTCTATTGGCTTTCGAAAGCCTATTGCAGGGATAGGCAATCTTGGCTCTTTTTTATGACTCGTGGACTTCAACTCCCAGAAATCCTGAGCCAGCCACGCTGACGGGAAAGAGAGAGGTTTCCAAGCTGAGCCATGCTGGCTCAGGAATTCTGGGAGTTGAAGTCCTTTTTTTTTTTTTTTTTTATTAAAAAGTTTTTCAATACATTTTATTTATTATATCCCTTCCCCCAACCCTTCCCTCCCTTCCCAACCCTATCCCACCCTCCCACCCTCCCCTTCCCTTCCGCCCACCCCTCCCCCACCCCGACTTCCCAGAGCTGGATACAAGGTATAAAAATAAAGTAAGCAATCATAAACTCCCATATACTACTAACAATAAACTATTAAGTCTCTCGCACTTTAGCTCTTATATGTTGACTACAAGCAATATACTTATTCAAATGCTAGATGAAACTTTTTAGTCCAGTATTTATTCTGGATGTAATCAATCCATTTCTTCCACTCCACAATATATCGTTGTTGCGAATGGTCTTTCAAATATGCTGAAATCATCGCCATTTCCGCCAGGTTGGAAACTTTTAAAGTCCATTCCTCTATAGTCGGCAATTCTTCCTTCTTCCAATATTGCCCTATTAAAAGTCTCGCTGCCGTAATTAAGTTCAACATCAAGTTAATGTCCAGCACGGTAGTATCAGTAATAATGCCCAATAAAAACAACTGCGGACAAAACTTTATCCTTTTCTTGAATATCTTCTGCATATTCCACCAAATTTTAATCCAAAATGCTTTAATCTTTTTACAAGTCCACCATATATGAAAGTACGTTGCATCTTCACCGCCACATCTCCAACATTTAGGCTGATAATTCGGATACATACTTGCTAACTTTCTAGGATCTAAATGCCACCTATAAAACATTTTATAAAAATTTTCTCTTAAATTTTGGGCTTGTGTAAATTTCACATTTCTAACCCAGATCTTTTCCCAAGTGTCCATTGTAATAACTTCTTGAATATTCTGTGCCCATTTTATCATACAATCCTTAACAATTTCTGTTTCTGAATCAATCTCTATCAATGCAAGATATATCCGTTTGATATGTGCTGGTCCCTGATTTCTAATTTGCTTTACCAAGTTTTCATCCTCCATTAAAAAACCAATTTTCTGATCCTCTTTCCACCTGGCTTGTAATTGCCCATATTAAAACCAAGTTTGTACAATCTTTTTTTCTCGTAAAAGATTATATGACTTCAAACACCATACATTCCTCTCCAAACTCAAAATTTCCTTGTAGGTAGTCACATCATGTTTAAATCCAACATTTATGTTCTCTATTGCGTGCTTGGGTATTGCCCATAAAGGTATCTTGTAATTTAACTTTTGTCTATGCTTTTTCCAAACTCGCAACAGAGCATACCTCAAAATATGCATTTTAAACACATTGTCTACCTTCTTATCATACAATAAATATGCATGCCAACCAAATAACAAATCATGCCCTTCAAGATTTAATAATCTCCCCTGTGTCAAATTAATCCAATCACTTATAGCTGATAATGCAGCAGCTTCATAATATAATTTGAGATTGGGCATTTTTAGACCACCTCTTTCACGCGTATCCTGCATAATTTTAAATTTAACCCGTGGCCTTTTCCCTGCCCAAACGAATTTATTAATACCCTTCTGCCATTCCTCCAAATTTGAATCCTTTTTAAGAATGGGTATCATTTGAAACAAAAATAAAAATTTTGGCAATACATTCATTTTTACTGCTGCAATTCTTCCCAATAATGACAATTGCAATTTTTTCCAACTATCCAATTCTTTTTGCACTTTGTTCCATAACTTCTCATAATTGTTTTTATATAATTTAACATTTGAGGGTGTTAAGTATACCCCCAGATATTTAACCCTTTCAACAATTTCAAATCCAGTTAAGCTTTCTAAAGCTACCTTTTGTAAAACTGTCATATTTTTAGATAACATTTTAGTTTTTTGTATATTAAACTTAAATCCAGAAACTTTCCCATATTGCGATATTAACTCCATCAATTCCATAACAGAATTTTCTGGGTGTGTCAACGTAATAACCAGATCATCCGCAAACGCCCTCAATCTGTAATCCTGATCTCTTATTTGAATTCCCTTAATTGTTTCCGAGTTCCGTATTTTAATCAGTAATAACTCCAACGTTAAGACAAATAATGATAACGGGCAACCCTGCCTCGTACCCTTTTCAATATTACACACTTCAGTCAAACTATTATTAACTATTATTCGAGCTGTTTGCTTTTGATATAATACCCTGATTGGTTGTAAAAATTCATCCCCAAAATTCATTTTATCTAATACTTTCAGCAAAAATTTCCAATCCAATTGATCAAAGGCTTTTTCAGCATCCAAAAAGATCAATGCTGCAGAGATCTGGTTATTCCTTTCCAAAAATTCCAACAAATCAACTATATGTCTCACATTGTTTTTCATTTGTCTGCCACTTATAAACCCAGTTTGATCACCATGAATTACCTGTTGCAATACCCTCATCAGTCTACTAGCTAAAACCTTAGCAAATATCTTGTAGTCCGTATTCAAAAGTGATATTGGCCTATAATTTCTTGCTTGAGTAACGTCCTGATCTTCTTTCGGGATTAAAGAAATAAAAGCAGTTTTCCAAGACGGAGGCACTCCTCCCCCTTTTTGAATTGTCTGAAACAGTTCCTTTAATGGCTTTATCATCTCAAACTGTAGATTTTTATAATACGCAGCAGTCAAACCATCCGTGCCTGGCGCTTTACCTACTTTTAACTGTTTAATTGCCAAAAATATTTCTTCCTCAGTTATCAACTGATTCATCTCTTCTTTTTGCTCTTGCGTGAGAGCCGGGATGCTAAAGTCTTTTAAATATAAATCAATGTCCATTTCATTAATCTTATCTCTAGCATATAATTTAGAATAAAAATCAACAAAGGTTTCCTTGATAAGATTCTGTTGATACACAATCTTTCCCTTATGTTCTATTTTATCTATATTAGAAACCCTTTGCTTCTTCCTTAGCATATAAGCTAACCATCTACCTGGTTTATTGGCATTGCAAAAAGTATTATGCCTTGCAAACCGTAAATTAGTTGCCACCTGATCAGCCATTAATTTGTCAAATTGTCCTCTTAATAACTTAATAGTCTCTTTAATCTTCACATCCGATGGATTCAAAATTAAAACCTTTTCTTTTTCCTTAATCTCTGTCTCTAATTCTTTCCTCCTAAATTCCAAATTACGTCTATATTTATTGTTAAGATATATCAACACACCTCTCATATACGCCTTACTAGCATCCCATACCATTTCCATAGAAGTACCCTTATGCATGTTTGTTTCAAAAAAAACCTTCATCTGTTTTTTACACTCTTCCACATTTTTCTGATTTCTGAACAAATTCTCATTTAAACACCAGGAGCGTCGTTCTCTAATGTCTTTTCCAATCTCTAACCAAACTGGGCTGTGATCAGACATAGTCCTTGAACAAATCTTTATCTTCTTAGTTCTAAAAAAAAGATCATTAGTCAATAATATAAAATCAATCCTGGAAAAAGATTGATGTCTATCAGAAAAAAAAGTATAGTCCCTTTCTTGTGAGTTCCTCTCCCTCCAAACATCACGTAAATCCATATCATCCATCATCTCAAAAAAAGACTTAGGCAATTTAGCATGACTTGGGGTACTTCTATAAGATCCACTCTTATCCATTTGTACATTCAAGACACCATTCCAGTCTCCCATAAAAATAAAAGATTTGTAATCCAATTGGGTAATCCTGCTGTGTAATAAACTATAAAAATCAGCTTGCTGTTGATTTGGAGCATATAATCCGACCAAAAGAGTTTTTTTGCCTTCTATTAACAAGTCCACAATAACATATCTTCCTTGTTGATCTGCTTCAATTAACTCTGCTCTAATTGTATTCTTAACGTAAATAACCACTCCATTTTTCTTGTTAACTGCGGAAGCAATAAATTGTGTACCTAATCTTGAATTTAATAAATGCTTTTGGTCCATAGCTCTAATATGTGTTTCTTGTAAACAAATAACATCAGTCTTAAATTGCTTTAAATATTGAAAAATTTTCTTTCTCTTCTGTGGTGAGTTTAATCCATTGACATTCCAAGTTAAAAACTTAGTCACCATTTCTGGCAACCCGAAGCTTTTGGAGCGCGTCTTCCAGAATCCCCTTCACATTTTTAGGCCGCGCTCCTCCCACAGCTTCGCTATAGGTACACTTTGGAGGTTCCACAACATTCTGCTGATCCTGCTCTTGCTCACGTCTGATTCGTCTCGAAGCAGCACGCGTAATCCTCTGGTCTCTTACTTCTTCTGAAACTGTTGAAATTTGACCCGCTCCTGCTGCTCTCTCATCTGTCTGTATTCCTTCGGCATCATGAGACTTTCCCTCCTTTGTTGATTCCAGAAGTGGTATGGGGATTGCTTTTAAAACATTGCTATAAAAATCACGTGCCTGCATCACTGTAGCAAGACGGTATCTTGTGTCTTCAAACATTACCACCATACCCACTGGGATCTCCCATCTAAACTTGATATCACGTCGCTTAAGCTCCTGTGCCAGAAATGCAAATTCCTTTCGTTTCCTTAAAATTTTTGGAGGGATCTCTTTTAAAACCAGAACTTCTTGCTCTGCGATCACAAGCTTAGTATTGTAAGAGATTTGAATAACTTCATTCCTGGTTGCTCTCTTTGTAAAATAAACAACCACATCTCTAGGTAGTTTCCTTTGTCTCGCAATCCAGGAATTAACACGGAAAATTTTATCTATATCTTCTGCAATTCCTTCAGCTGGCCTTCCCAACACATCTTCCAGAGCAACAGAGACTATTTTTTTCAAATCTTCCTTGAGATTCTCCTTAAGACCCCTAATTCTCACAGCAAACTCCATTTCATGATATTGTACCAATGTCAGATCATAATCAATTTTATCCACCACATTCTCTGTCTCTAATATCTTTGCATCCAATTTAATATTATTTTGAGTGAGATCCTCCACTCTTTCGTCCAGGCGTTCAATACATAACGCCATGCCTTGAAATGCAAGCAAGATGTCCTCCCTTATTACTGTAAACTTTTCATCCATAATTTCTGTCAGCTTCTCATCCAACTTTTCATCTATCATCTCAGCTAAATGCTGTGAATGCTTTTCCAAAGCATCTTGCAAAACTTTAACTGTTAAAACAGGCGAAGGTAAAGGTGCAGGAGGTGCCAAAACTTGCACTGAAGATTGCGGCAGGGGGGAAGCCCCCGCACTTTTAGTAAGTTTAGAAGATTTAGCCGCCATTTTTTTTCCCCTCTTTTGCAACTATGCACTTTCACTTTCAAAGTCTTCAATGTGGATTGAGCCAAAGATCAAAAGTTCACTTACTCTTTATTCTCTTGCATCGCTCTGCCTGCTTTCATTATCTTCCAAAGTCCATTCTTTTAAGCAGGGATGGTTGCGTTCGCCTTGTTCTGCTCCAAAAAAAACCGGAGCAGACACGCTGCGCAGCCCGGAGAAATCCAAGCTTCGGGGGGGCTCAATCCTTCAGCCGCCAGAACTTAAAGCCCTGGCGGCCCCAGAGAGCCCTTCCCCTACTTGGATACTCACCCCCTCCTCTTCTCCCGAGGAGGGGGCTTCCGAACCGCCGAAACAGCTGATCGGCGCTGTTTTCGGCGGTTCTACAAAGCCACGAAGCTGACAACTTAAAAGCAGCTGTCGGCGGCGGCGCCTTGCCACCCGGAAGTCGGATGGACTTCAACTCCCAGAATTCCTGAGTCAGCTATGTTGAAGTCCTTGAGTCATAAAAGAGCCAAGATTGCCTACCCTGCACTAGAGGAGGTCATTAAAATTATTTTCAAGGTTACTTCTTTAGGAACTAAACTTTTAGAATCTAAAACAGCTAATTCAAAAAAGCCAACAGGAAAGAACCTCACATTTTTCATCTGCTTCTGTCTTTTGGAAGGTAAAATTAGATAATAAAATAATCTATTTCTTATGTTAACATCTCTGCAATGAAATCAATAAAAGTAACAGGAAAGAAATGAGAAACATTTTTCTCAATGTAATATGTCTAATTTAGCTGATGCTAGGGAAAAAATAGTATCTTTTGTACACTCTTGAAAACTATTTTGAATCTATAAACATCTATTACAACTAAACCACTTTAAATTAAACAATTCTTAAGAATGAAATATTCTTAATTTGGACTTTACTTTTACTGTTTGGACTGTTGTGTGTTTTGAAAAAGAGATTATTTAGAATCTAGTTATGTTGCACTTCAGTCTTTAAATAATTAACCTAGTATATACATAACAATATATGATGTTTTCCATGGTGAGCTTAACATCAATAACAACATTTATTAAAAAGGCTAAAATAATTTCTGGGGGTATTATCTGTACATTAATTTTTTTTTAGTCACAATCTTTCACTTTTCCCATTCTGGACAAGCAGTGGCCATGTATTCTAGCAAAAGATGTTACATATGTGCATAAGCATAGTCAGTAGCACATGCCTTTTTAAAAGTATCAGACATGTAAAGAAACAAAAATAATTCCAAAATATCTGTATTACATCCAGAATTGCCAACTTGGCAACCAATATTTCTCATCCATAACTATGGCACCCTAAGGATACCTGCAGACATGCAAATGCTTCTCTGGGATCAGTAACGCAGCAGGGATTGCTTTTTCCTTCCAGTAACAGATTGCTGGGAAATACCAAACATGGCCCTGAGAATTCCAATGTTTGTTACAAATTTTTCTGGATGTGGTTGGAAAGAGGCCTAGAAATGCCAGCACAAATATATCACACTTGCTGAATGTGCACACGCAACTAATTACAATCTTCAATTATATGTGATATATCTAAAATAAGATGGGCTATCTCAACTGCAACTTGCAAACCATTCCATTTTGCGGCAAAACAATCCAGGACAAGCTGATCAGAAGAGCTTAGACAGGACTCATTAACACATTTTTTGGGAAGGAAAGAAACAGAAGGACAGTTTAAAATCTTCCAGTTGATGTTATGTTATGTAACATCTTCTGGGAGTTGAAGTCCATGAGTCATAAAAGAGCCAAGGTTGCCTATGCCTGGCCTATTGACTTTCGAAAGCCAATAGGAATTGCTGCTGAGCACACCAAAAGACCAAAAGACCCGGCCGCCAAATGTTGCACAGGCAAAGTTTTCTGCATTGAAGGCAGGAACTTTGCACCCCTCCCTGTTGCCCAACTTGTTGTTGCTGTTGTTGTTAGCTGCAAAGTCGTGTCCGACCCATTGCAACCCTATGGACAACATTCCTCCAGGCCTTCCTGTCCTCTACCATCTTCTGGAGTCCATTTAAGCTCACGCCTACTGCTTCAGTGACTCCATCCAGCCACCTCATTCTCTGTCGTCCCCTTCTTCTCTTGCCCTCAATCTTTCCCAGCATTAGGCTCTTCTCCAGTGAGTCCTTCTTTCTCATTAGGTGGCCAAAGTATTTGAGCCCAACTACACCATCTCAATTAGGTAAGTAAGATATTATTTGCAAATAGGATGGCAATAAACAATTTAGGCTGCATTTACATCAGGGCTTTTCAACCTTTTCAGAAATTGTACCACTTTTAGGACATGACAATATTCAAGCACCACCAGTGCTTAACAAGATGTCAAAACCTTGATGACTAAAAATAAGGGGGGGGGGTATTTTGGGTTTCACTAGTTAGATTCATTAATTGTTATAGAAATGGCTAGTTTATAATATTATAGAAAAACAAAAAGTTGAGGTTCATTGTTAATGCTTCCTTCTACTCCTGTAACAGAGTAGAAGTCAGAAGTCAGTGCCTTTTCTTTTTCCCTTCTCCCCTCACTTTTCCCTTTCTCTCTCACCCTTCACTCGAAACACAGCTCTGGGTCGGGGTTCGGAGCAGCTCCAGGTGGGAGCTCAGCATGGGCCATGGTGTGGCAACTGCGGGAATCCCCATGGCGGCTGTGGGGAGGGGAATCCCCAAAGCATGTGGCTTCGAGCCGCAGGGCCGGGGGTGCAAAGGACAGGCAACAACACCATAGCAAGACACCGGCATCACTCCCAGTGATAGCACCTCTGAGTTCCGGCACCTTTTTTTTTTTTTTTAGAAAAAAAAGCACTGATTGAAGTTATTAGGTTAGTTTATGAAGAAAAAACAGCTGCTTGATCCTTTTTGTTTGTTTGTTTGTTTGTTTGTTTTGGTAAATCTTTTTTAGCCTGTTCTGTTTTGCATCAAAAATCTCAAATCTCTTCTTTTTCCACAAGAGGAATATCTGGTAAAACCTCAATTACTTTTTTTTGCCAGGTTTTAAGGGAGTATCGCACTGTTTTGGTTCCAGTTTTATATCCTTTGCCTTCAGGTATATGAATTTAATAATTATGTTGCATGATAAATTTCTTTTTTGTGATATCCGTGACTTTATTCCCGAATCTGGATGCAAGCTTTAACAAAGAAAAAAGGTGCCATCAATAAGAGCATACAAATAAACCAATATGATAAATCACCAGAAGCCTTATTAAAACATTTTTAATAAATCTAGAGTCAGATTTATTCCCTAAGTTGCTCCCTGACAAGATTTAAGTTAAACTGTGGCCTCCCAAAAACACTTCTGAATCATTTTCACTCAGTTCCAAGGAAAATAAAGGACCTTAATTTATTTATATCCCCCAAGAGAAGAAAACCAATGAATCAAATACAGCCTTCTTGCCTTTATCTTCGTTACAAAGTGATTACACACTATGTATATGAGTAAGTTTAACCATACTTTCATTTTGTTTCACTGTAAAGTCTACAGTGTTCTTGACTTTCTCCCACTCTTTTCCAAAAGAATTCCTTTTTTTCAAGAGCAGGCAGTCAAAAGGAGGAAGGCTGCAGGAAGGAGGGATGGATTGAAAAAGAGGAGAGAGGTCACCATCATCTCACAGCAATAAATTAAGCCAAGTGCCACCATGGTGTAGAAAATAAGAAATCTCAGGGGAAGAAAACTTGAGAAATTAGCAGATGGATTTTGGTACACTGTTAATATCAGGGTAAAGTAAAGGTCTGGAGTTAAAGGAGTTCGAAACTTCTTAATTTGCAGCCACTGTTGTTGTGGCTAAAGTTTCACAGACTGCACATCCTTTCTTCTCTATTAAATATTTTGTAAGCAATGCAATAGGAGAGTGTAGTGTTATCATTTGGCAATGTAATTGGTTTCTGCCACAAATGTTTAAAATCTCGAGCTTATATAAAAGGAACATATTTGGTATGACACCTTGTGTGAAAAATATATTCATCCTTTCTGCATATATTTGAATTTTTAGCAGCGCTAACATGGTAGCTATAAATGTAGAGGTCTGAGCAACTTCTGTCAACAGATTAGCATCTAGAAGTACAGGAGATAGGATTTGCTTAGTTTGAAATATCATCAGCATTTACACGACTGCAGCATTTCAAAACTGTAACACAGTCATACAGCAATTTGGTGGCTATGAATAGCTAAATTATTTAAATCTACTACTCAGGTTTCAAGGTCACAACAAAGTGGTAACCGAGCTTTCTTTTCCTCTGTAGCAGGACAGAAATGTCCCAGTTTTATGCTGCAATCTAGCCAATTTGGGAACATCAGCATTCTTTTCTTTTCTTTTTTTTTTGGGGGGGGGGAGCGCTCTCTCTCTCTCTCTCTCTCTCTCTCTCTCCATAAGGTCTTGGAAATCATGGCCAAATGATGGCTTACACAATTAAGAAGCCAGTTTGGTTGACAAGGGGACACATTAGTTCATATCTGGGGAAAAAAAGATGTTTGAAATGTACTTTTGAGCAAAAGCTGAGCACGAATCAGCTGCATAAAGTAACTGAAAAAGAGGCCAATGCAATTTTAGGTCGGAGTAATAAGCCTGTAGTTCTGCTGCAGAGTTACAGGAGCTGAATGTAATGTTTATATTGAACTCTGCATAGATCAGATGCCACCTTGACTACTGTGGCCAGTTCTGATTATCACCTTTTAAGAAGCCTTGAGATAAATTGGAACTGACTTAAGAGGAGTGTGATAAATATTCTTCACGTACCTGAAATGGTAATAGATAAAAGATAATATCAGCTGGCTTCTGTTGCATTAATGTACTGGATAGGGGCCAAGAACGTTACCTACATTGGTCTCTATTGAAATATCAGGAAAAGTTATAAAGGAGAGACATTCAGCCACAGAGTTTCCATCCATTACTTCTTGCCCTGCTCTCAGCTACTTTGGAGGATAGGTTGTTCCCCTCTTCTTCATGACAGCCTCTCAAATATTGGAAAACTGATATCATGTCACCCCTAGCGCTTTCTTCATTAGACTAGACATACCCAATTCCTGCAACTGTTCACCATATGTTTTAGCCTCCAACCCCCTAATCATCGTTGTCGCTCTTCTCTTCACTCTTTCTAGAATCTAGAGTGAAGAGAAGCATCTCAGCATCTTTTTTCTACGTTATACTACACTTCTGAGTCTAAACTAGTGCAATGTTTACTACTTGCAGGTCAGCCATCACTACATATTTCTGCTTTGCACTTTGCAGATCCACTTCAATACTTCCGCATAGATGCAGTTTGATTGGAGCAACATTGAAATCATTGGCTATGCTACCATCTGCCATGTTTATTAGTTCTTTGAAGCCTGGCACTCCACAAGCAATTCCATGAACAGATACATTGATCTACAACCAGCCTATGAACTGCTCAGAATCCAAATCAATTGCACAATCAACAGGAGACAGCACCAACCCACAACCAACCCATGCAAGCCCCCTCTCCCCCCTCAGCAGCTCACCTTCCAATGACCCTGACCTGATGTAACCTCCTCATCACAAGACCTTCACTTGACACACACACCTGAAACCCTTATAAACAGAAGAGCACTGACACAGAAATCCCCTAAATGGCACTGAATTTGTCTTTTCTTTCCTCTTGATTAAGAAGAGGAAATGAAGAGTGTGTCCATGAAGAGTACATGTATATGTGTTCACTATTTGATGAGATGGCGTACTACCTCTCTACCTCACCCCGCCTTTTTTTTTTGCCTTATAGATGCATGTAACTCCTTCAAGTTATAGTTGGTTAGTTCATTCCAAGAACGTAGCTCCAATACAGTATTATTTTCCTACAGAAAAATGTAACTCTCAGCTTGCTTAATGGAATAATGTTATTACACTGTAGATGTGGGGAAAACAAATATTTTTACTATCCTTAATGTCTTGTTTAAGGCTGTTACTGGAGTGACATTTCTTGACTTAAAAAAAAAAACTTACCAGTGAAACAGTGAAGAGTCATGTTCATCTGAAGAAGAAAGGATGTTTGTTGCTGTCAAAAAAGAAAGGGCTAATAGGTTTTTCTTGACTGATTGGAAAATGTGAAGTTATGTTATGCCTGTTGCACATAAAGGTTATGTTCTCTTTTTGCAAACAAACTAGAAAAAGAACCAAGCAGAAATAATGATTGCAATCTTTATTTTGCAAATTCGTTTCTTGCATGCCCTAGAGTCCACCAAGTTAGATGCACACAAATATATAGATGGACAATTCTGCACAACTGATGCACATTTCTTCCAAACCAAATAAATACATATTTTGAATAAAGTTGGGTTTTTTTCATTCCATATCATTTTTGTTCATTCCTAACAGAACCAAAATGAAATAAATATATTCAATTTAAACTGGCAGCTTTTCAAATTGGATTAAACAAGAGAGCATTTTATATTCATATAGTCCTAAAATTGTGCATAAATCTGATGATAAAGAAATGTCAAAAGTCTTTTGATCCCAGAGGGAATTAGGGAGTAGAGGAAAAGGAAGACTCTGAAAAAAGGAAGACTCTTGTTGCAGTGGCAACAATTTATTAATTTTGGAACACAAAGCACTGAAACACGATTAGCAGACCAATAATTTTTTAGACATTTTTGGTAGTAGGTGATGGTAGTGGATGATGATTATGTGGCAAGGCTGAAGAAGACAGAAGAAAAAGTCAGTAAAATGAGAACCCAGATTGTTGGGGTAATATGCTGCCTCTGTAAACCACTTAGAGAGTGCTGTAAAGCACTATGAAGAGATATGTAAGTCTAAGTGCTGTTGCTGTTGCTACTATTTGCTAAAGATAAGTTGAGATGATGACCATTTGCCTGTAGAACTAGTATTTGTCAGATTTGATTCAATGGCATCTAACTAACTAAATGTGCAGGTGTAAGGTGCTTTTATTTTATTTTCCTTATCTGCTAAGAAAGATATGTCTGTTGTATGAGAGGAAAGCCCATCTTCAACTTTGTTCAGATCAAGATACTTTGACATTTTCTCCCCAATCTCCATAAAAAAACAGATCCCGTAACCAGTTATTTGTTTAAGAAAATCTTAAAATTGCCTTACAGGGATTTTTGCACTACTGCCAAATGCTGAATTATTGTATATCCTTCCTTTTGAATCACTTCTATTTTATATGAGCTCTATGGTGGTAATTGTTTGGCAATATCGACTTATTCTAACTTTTCTTTTTCACTTTCTTGGTTCATCAAACCCTGCCAGTTCAGGCTGAGTTTCTATTCTTGTCCCAGGAGAATTATAACAGGAGAATTTGGGGTACAAATAGCACCATTGGTATAGCAACTGAAATTGGCACAGGGCATGAGCTCAATCCAGGCCAGTCCCTCACAAGGAAGGAAGGTAAAGAGTAGACCTTGCTTCTCGAAGAACAAAGAAGTCACAATAGTCACCGAGATGCCCTACGCACAGTCACTCATGCGCTCATGACCTCCCAGTTAGACTACTGCAATGCTCTCTACATGTGGCTGCCCTTGAGGACCACTCGGAGGCTTCAGCTGGTGCAGAATACGGCCGTGCGAGTTGTGATGGGAGTCTCCCGATACTCCCATGTAACACCTCTTCTCCACAAGCTGCATTGGCTTCCAGTTGCCCTCCGGGTGAGATTCAAGGCGCTGGTGATGACCTATAAAGCCCTAAATGGCTTGGGTCCAGGATATCTGAGGGAACACCTGCTGCCGGCATCAACTTCCCATCATCCTGTGCACTCCTATAGGGAGGGCCTCCTTAGGGTGCCACCGGTCAGGGTATGCCGGCGGGTGATCCCCAGAGGGAGGGCATTTTCTGTGGGTGCGCCTGCCCTTTGGAATGATTTACCTGTGGAACTTCGGACTGACCCTGACCTTTGCTCGTTTTGCTGGGACCTGAAAACCTGGCTTTTCGATCTATCTGGCCTGGACTGAGGGGGTTTTTAGTTTTACGTTTTAACATTGTTTTGTTGTTGGGCTATTATTAATTTAATTCTTTTTAATTCTATTTTTATCTTAATTTATATTGTCTTTTAAATATTGCCCTGTAAACCACCCTGAGTCCTTTGGGAATAGGGCACTATAGAAAACTAATTAAACAAAACAAAACAAAACAAAATATCTGGCTGTAATTTAACCTTGGATAAAGAAATGTGAATGAGATTTCTTTAAAAGTAGAGGGATTCCTTTAAAGATTAAATTGTAAGTTAATCAAATTAAATTAAAGCAATTACAATTTGCCTTGTCTGTCACACTGATGTACAGGTTCCCCCAGGTGGATGAGGCAACATAAGGAAAAACATCTACTACTCCTTCCCAGTCTTGGAAATCTCCAGATTTCTAGCCAAAAATGTGTTTCTGTTGCTCCCAAGACACAACAGAAAACTAAAGAAAAGCAGGTTTGAAAAGAGGCTCCAAGAATGGAACACAAATGCAGAAAAATTTCCATGCTTTATTTGAAAGTTATATACTTAACTCCATTGAATTCATTAAAGTTAAGTAGCTGTCTATACAAACAAATATTAACCTATGGATTTATTTTGTTTTAAGAAAAAAATCAGAAATAGCCTCCTTTCTAGATCATTTTTGCAAAACTATCTATTAATGAGTTGTACACAATAACATTTAAAAAAACAAACTATACTATGCAGCATTTATTAATGTAGTTTATACAGTCACAGCTATGATAGCCCAAGGATACCTTGATAGAAAAAGGACTGTATTGTTGATTCTCCACCCTGAACAGTCTCACACCTAAAAAAAATAAAAAAAAAAAAATAAAAAAAAAAGAGCCACAGTTCAAAGATTAATTGCTATCTCATTGGAACTGTCTGTTTCTTCCCATTTGTCATTGTGGTTGTTTGGACTTGGGAATATCAACTTCGTGATTAAAAAAAAAAATTCTGCACTGTTGACAGCCAGAAGAATGCAGTGGAGACACCCCAAGGCTGTTCCCATTTACCATTCCTTTGAGCAGAACCCTTAAGAAAAACATGATATGAATTTTAGCTCTGGAAAAAAAGGAAAATCTAGAACCTTATGATAGTGAATTGACTGTAGAAAGTGAATTCTGCACACAAACAACTTTTATTTTCCAGCCTACAAAAATAAACCTTTTCCTTTGAAGAGGGGTCTCAGTCACACTTTTGAAAGTAAGCTATGGCATTTCCTATGGGTGTTGGTGAAGCATGGTAAAAGATAGGCTACAGTGGTAGCAGTTTTTCTATGGGCATGCTATTTTCTCCATCTCAAGGGCAAAAAAAGAATGATGAACAAGTCTTAAATAGCTACAATTGGTTGAGGTAGCAGGAGAGCAGCGGCTCCTTTTATAAACAGAGTGCTACCTTAAATCCTCTCTTTCTCTTTCTCTTTCTCTTTCTCTTTCTCTTTCTCTTTCTCTGATCTATCTATCTATCTATCTATCTATCTATCTATCTATCTATCTATC